>VYXF01006257.1:1364111-1394083 GCA_013397295.1 Polioptila caerulea | reverse complement strand
ATTTCTTGGGGTGGGTTGGGTTTTTTTTTTCACAGTACAATGTTGTTATTATTAGTAGATCTGCAGATTTAATATTGTGTTGGTCCTTTTTTTCTGGGGTTTATGGTTTTTTGCTGTACTTTTCCACTTACCTTCCTTCATAGGCTTCTAGTGAATGTTTCAAAGAAGATTTTACCCTGAGGTGTTAATAGCAACATTTAGATGTGCTGGTATCTTAGGGATGCCTATCCAAACTGTACACACAAATATTTCCACAAGTGTTGAGTCATTCTGTTGTCACTCTGCCTTTTTCTAAGCCTCTTCATTTTTTTGGAACTGTATTTTTTTGTTTATAGTGGTGTTTTTTGGGTTTTTTTATGTGACTGTCCCATTGCTCCATATGTTTGGAATATGCTGTTAAATTCTATTTTTACAAGTAATAGGATTGAGTCTGGAAACTTTGAAGAAGAAGACAACAAAAATTTTGGTGAGCTTGACCTTTTAAAGGCAGCACTGAGATATTTTCTTTTGCTGTAGAGTCTCCCTACAGCTCCAGCACACAACTGTATCCCAAAAAAGCTGCAGCTTGGCGATCTCTGCAGGGAACAGGCAGTGCTTGTTTGGAGAATGCAGCTGTTAAAAACACAAGGCAGATGTGGCTGGGATCTCTGAAACAAGGTATTAGTATAGAAATGTTGTTTGCATTTATGGATAAAATTCATTATTGTGGACAGCTTAGCATATAAACTATTAAAAAATAGATTTGTATTTGATTAAAGGCTACATAGGAATTAATTTCACTGTTATTTATTTGGGTGGTTGGAATTATCTGATCTTGAGCATTGGCATTTAGAGAGGGAATAATTAGCAGCATCTGGAGCTTTCCATGTTGCATTTGCTTAGAATAACTCCACAAATTTAATTCACAATTATCTCTGTTTCTCACATTTTTGTTCCATTTCTCTTGGCAGGAATGAGCCGTGCTCTGAAATCAGATGTTGACACGGGGCATATGCGAGCTAACATTTCCAGCAGCACTCCAGAATATTTGAAGGAAGCTCTAGGAATGAGAAAGCCAAAACATTCTCGTTCTTCCAGTAATGGTAAACTCTGTAATGGTGTGGTGGATAAAAATGAATGATCTTTTTTCCCCTCTAAAAACACACATTGGTTAAGATCTTAGCTTCAGTAAAGCAAGAGCTGTTTGATTTTACTAAAATATATGTGTCAGATTATGATCCATGAGATACTTTTTGAGATTCCTAAATTGGTTAAGGCAGGGATTTCCAATTTTTTTGAGCAATGAATCACAATTAGCTCTCAGAACTTTTGCAAATTGCCATGCATTTGCAGCTGAAAACGTTGCAGATATAATATGCTTCAATGGGACAGCTGTAGACAATTTATTGTGACTTCAAAACATAGTTTAGGAACCATTGATAGAAACCATCTGCTTCCCTGAAATTCTATGTAATTGACTCCTTTTACTTCTCTAGAAAGTGTTTTATCATGTGGTTGTGACATTAAAATCCAATGAGTTTTACAAGAAGAGCAAACTTTCAAAGTTTTATTCTGCTTTTCTTAAAGGAGAACTGTAAACTTTAAAATTCCACTTCCATTTAATATGGCACCTATACTTTTACTGGTGATACACAGTTTCTGGCAACTTTGCAAGATGATGTATTTGTGCATGTTAGGCATAAATAGAAAAATGTATTCTAGACATCTTTTAGAAACCTTTGGTAAATAATGAATTTATTGGAATGAGAAGACTGCAGTCTTCTGTGAAGTATCTTTCTTGAGATGGATATTTTATTATAGCACCAGAGAAGAGAAATAATTAGGAAAAAATTGGCTGAAAAATTTGGCATAAGTTTCATACAGTAACACTTCCATTCCACCTCCTTTTCTAAAATTAATTTCCTTGCTGATTTTTCTTCTTCAAGGAAAGGAAAAAAAACCTAGTTTCCATTTTGGTGCTGTTCTAGGTATTTCTTTTTAACTGCAAGGTTTCTGGTTGGTTAAAAATACCTCTTTTGGATCTACTTATTTTACATAACCCTTTCTGTAGGCTACATTCCTGGAACTCCTGACTACAAAGAGAAAGAAGATATGTATGATGAAATTATAGAACTGAAAAAGGTACAGTTTCTCTGATACTTACAGAAAAAGCCATGGCATTGCTCCATCCAGGATGTCCTGGCCTTAATGATCCAGAATACTTTGGTTTCTACTACTGGGACATCCACCACGTTTTTTGCATTTTTAATCTAAGGCTAAACTGAAACTTGTGTCTGGCTAAGACAGTTTCACTGTGGTGATATGGTCAGAGTGGGTTTTCTGTAGAGGTTGGTGCAGTGTATGAAGGGTGAGGACTGGCCTTGTTGAACTCTGGGGTTACCTGTAGACAAATACCTTGGCTGTGGTTGGTCATTTGTGTAAGGCTGCCTTTCTGTCAGACCTTTTCATTTTATCTTCCCAGTATCTCCTCCCTAAGCTGTCTTTAAGCTGTCCTGTCTCTGGTCCAGTGTGATGAGTTTGTGTTTTGGCATTTTTTTCCTCTTTTTCCATATCATCCTTGCCATCGTAATTGGGTTAGTTTTGAGATCAGAATGTGTTTCCATGTGAAAACTCTGTGCTTTCCTGTTTCTGAAATGTGCTTAAAATTCTTCTCCCCTCTTTTAGACAATACAAGCTCAGAAGAATGAAGGAGACCGGATGAAAACGAAGCTCCGTCGGCTGGAGGAGGAGAACAATAGAAAGGATAAACAGATTGAACAGCTGCTGGATCCTTCCAGGGTGGGTGTTTCCTGTGGGGATAAAAGTGGGGCAAAAGAGTAGGAGTTTGTGGTATGGTGACTCCAAGGAGTGATGAGCTGGAATATGAGAGTTGGTGTGGAGGGATTTCTGGTCTGCACATCTCAGATCAGCAGTCCACCTCAGTTCAAAGGAATGCAGTGCAGATAAGTTCATTTAGCATAAATACCTTTAATTTCTGACAGTAAAATAAAAATGCTGTCTCATTAGGAGCCCACTTTCTGAATATTTTGCCTGAGAGTAGAAGTGAGTTAACCTCTTGCAGGGTGATAGGTTCATGCAGTCCTGAGATCTGACCAGGAGGCAGAAGAGCAGCCTTGTCAGGCCCTGACAAGAAGCATTTGTAGTTATAGTCAGACTTAAATCTTCCTGAATTTCTTGTGGCTGTCACTGTGTGCAGACCTACATCTTTGGGAGAAATGTGCTAATAGAAAGCTGTGGACATGAGGAGTTCAGAATTTCAGCTGTTGGACTGTGAAGTGACTGTGGAGTTGAGCAGGTTGGAAGATTCTGTGGAAAGAGCCAGCAGCAGAATAAAGTAGCAGAGTCTGCCACTTGCTTTTTCTGTGTTATGTTGCAGGGCTCTGAGCTGGCACGAGCTTTGTCAGAAAAGAAGACTGATAATGGATGGGTAAGAGTGTCTTCATCACTTCCTGCTTTCATTTGTCCTTTTTCCTCTTGCTAAGGTGAAAGACTACTAAAAACTAAAACTAAGTCAGAAAGAATAATCAGTTAGGGACTCACTTAACTTTTATCTCTGTTAGCAGGTAAAGAGTCAGTTACAAAGATCTAGAATTAACATGATTTGAGGAACTTTCTTTGTTATTGTCTTGAGTCTGTTTAGGGAGTATTCTCCCTATTGTTTGCTGCTTTGACATTGGCAAGGTAATGGGCAATATTGTTTTTATTTTATGGTTGTGTGTCCATATTCTTAAGCTCATTATGGAATCAGGCATCTGATTTGTTGCAGGGCTCTTTTTTCATGGGGTAGCAGATGCATATGATTTGCTAAGTACTGAAATATGTAGAAATAAGTATATCTGATTAGGTACAATTTATAAAGACAGGGCAGACAGGAATAGACCTTCTGTGAAGAGACAGATTATTCAAGGACTCACAAGCTCTTTGTTCTTTCTGTAGGTGGTTACTGGATTAAAGCAGAAGATTGTCAAGCTTGAAGAGCAGTGCAAGGAGAAAGACAACACTATTAGGTATGACTTTGAGTGGGCATGGGGTAGAGGCTTGTATTGGATGAGCTAATGAAGAGACTTGGAAATCCATGTCATTTTTCATTTGTGTTCTATTCCTTAAGACATTTTAATATACTCACAAGAACATATTGGCAATTATAAACCAAAAATTCTGAACCAGCACGTTGCGGTGTCTTTACTGATCTGGCTGGATTATTTTTTGTATTATTCCCTTTTCAGTGAATTCCAGGCAGATGTGAAGAGCAGTAATTTGGAAGAAGTGAGGTTAGCCATGGAAACCTACTATGAAGAGGTATGTCTGGCAGGTCCTTCAGGAAGCTGGTCAGTTGTTGAGTCAGAGTGTAAATGGAATGTTTAAGATAAATTTCTTATACCTTAACTGCCCCTGTCATTGGTGACAGGTTTTCATAGTTATTCTCACAGCTCCAGCTGTATGTACTGAAAAAATGTTTTTCTTCAATGAGTTGAGAATATTAAAGAAAAGAGGCAAATAAGGAACCCACTGTACATCCATAAGTGTAATGTTGAGATGGAAACAGATTTAACAGTAGCCTGATTTTCAGTGATGGCATCATTAGCTCTGCCACTACCCAGAGAGTCTGTTCTGATTTTCACCTAATGAACAATTGTGTTGCTGTGAAAGCTGACATTGCTAATGCTCCTTAACAGAATCTGTATTTCACAGGTTCATCGCCTCCAACTCCTCCTGGCCAAGTCTGAGACTATGAGGAAAAAGTATGTTTAATTCTTCTGAGGCAAATGTTTGCATGCATGTGTTTGATACATCACTTGTGTCCTACTTTAACTGATGGAAAAATACTACATGGGGACAATTTTTGTCATTTAGATTGCTGGATTTGCTTTTTGGTACTGCTTTGGTTGGCTTCACAGCTTTTAAATATGTCTTAGTCACATTTTTTTTGCTTGTAGATAGATCATTTTGTGCATGTGGAAAAATACCAGAGCTATTTAAAAAGTACATGATAGTGCTGAAAATTTCTCTCTCTTACATCTTCCCTCATAATCACACCTATTCTGGCATCAGTGGTAATTGAAACAAACTCCCTGGATGTTTAGCATTTCACACTTGAGTCAGTTCTGCATCTTGCTCTGGAGTGTGTGCTGCAAAGAAAATGTTCTTGGAGTAAACATTATTTTCCTTTGGTACAGAGACACAGACTAGTAAATTGTGTCAGAGAAGCTTGTACTAGTGCTTGTCACTGGTGTGCAAGTGTGGGCATGGTGGTGAGGGTGAAAACTTCATAGAGGCAATAAAAGTCAAAGCACAAAGGCAGAACACAAAGCTCCACTAAGAGAGCAAATTAAAAGCATCACTGCAAGTGAGTGTTATTTGAGCTGAAAAAAGGGTAAGAGTGTCTTGTAGGACAGTAAAATTCATTACCACACCACTTCAAAATGTACTTGACCTCCTAGTGTTAAGTACAGACAACTGTCTTAGCATTGGGTGTAGTTATTTAGATTGATAGAAACATGTGAGAACTCTTTAGGGTCATTATTTGTACTGCTTGTATTCACTGTTGCTTGTGGATTGAAAACTGCAATTTGTTTTGTCACTTCTTAAAAAAAAGAAATCTTTTGTCTCAGCCTCTCAAGGCTCTAAGGCATCACTCCTAATTTATTTACAGGTGAAAATGGGTCATCAGGTCTCTTCCTTGTCCTCATTTATTCATAACTTCAAAAAGTGCTGGTCAGGGCAGTCTCTCTCCATTACATGACTGTCAGCCTCTGCTGGAGAGGCTGAGCACTGAAATAATAAATCACATTGCAGATCAGGACTCTGGCATGTTGAAAGAGTTGTTTGAGAGTATTTCTTTCATGATGCTTGTCTCCATTATTTCTGGCTGAAGTGAATGGCATTTGGCTTCTCTTTTTCAGTGTTAATACTGAATTATGGTTATTTATATGTGGAGCTGTAGTATCCAGCTGTAGCTAGAAACTAGTTTTTCAGGCCCTCAAAATGGACTGAAATAGATTTTTTTTATTTAGGTTTGGATGAGCCTAAAATAATATCACTGAGTGGTCTGGCTATGATTTCTATCATTCCTGTCACTACCCCATTTTGATGGTGTGTTGTGTTTTGGTTTTTACTCCTCTTTTTCCCTCCTCCCTGGGCCAGCAGTGTGAATAGTCATCCAATGACATTTGGACAACCTTATTTTGTTTTGCTTTTTCTTAATTTCCTTTTAATTTCTAAAAAGGAGATCAGCTAAAAATTCAGCCTTTCACTCTTACATGCTAACTGTGAAATGTCTCCCCTTTTACCTTGTAATTGTTCCAGTGGATGGGGTGTAAGATTCCTTCACAAACTGTTCTGTGGTTGTCACTGGCAGTGGCATTTGTGCAAAACTAAGTCCATCAGTTACTTCAGGCCTTTATTTCCAGAAGTAAGTTTGTAAGAATTTTCTCATAGCAATAAAGAAAAAATATTTCATCTCACTAAAAATTTGTTTTGTGAACAAACATTGGAACTTTGCACATCGAGAAACTCAGATTTCTTCCTCCTTTTATTAGAAAAAAAATTTAAATCCCTGTAGTATATTTAAAGTAATTTTAACACATAACAGTCTTTCCCATTTCTGATGCCTTTCATTTCCATATTAGCTGTATTCTTCAAATCTGTTTCAAATCTCTCTGGGGTTTATGGACACAAGGAGAGTTTCTTTTACAGTAGGGCACCATTCCCAGTTACCTGAAAAGACATTTGGGTGTTGGATTTGTTTGAGAGTTATTCCATCTCTGTCTATCCATCTGTCTCTCTCCAATCTCAATGTTTGTTAGTGAACAAAAGCCATTCAGAGCCTGCAGGTTGGCTCTCTGTGCTGGACAGTGTTTTGAAGGAGTCTCACAGCTGACTGAAATATTTTTTAAATCAGAGGTTCACAGAGTGCTGGTAAAGCATTATAAGGTTGGTTAACAAAACAAACAGAAAATGAGATAGATAACATTCATACAAGTGCCCTTGGTGCATAAACAGAACAGAGTGGGGGAGGAAGTAAAAATAATAAATGAATTTTCAATGTTTCAAAGTATTTTTTTTCTTTGACGCAGGTTAAAACAATTGTGGAAGTGTTGAGCAGGATGATCTTTGCATGCTTTTTCAGAAAACAATAGGTAACTCCCCAAGTAAAAAAAAATTGAGCTGCTATTATA
The DNA here is from genome assembly GCA_013397295.1 of Polioptila caerulea. Taxonomy (NCBI): domain Eukaryota; kingdom Metazoa; phylum Chordata; class Aves; order Passeriformes; family Certhiidae; genus Polioptila; species Polioptila caerulea. Next base: position 1,386,905 of record VYXF01006257.1, on the reverse strand, counting down.
GGGGAACTGAGGCTGTCAACTCAACCATCTGACTTCAGTAGTGAAGCTGCTCCACTCCTTTTAGTGCTGCTTCTTTGTTCTCTGCTTTTAAGTTAACTTTCTGGTTTTGACCTCTTTTCCAAGTACAGAGGGCAGAGACACCCAAAAACGGCTGAAGGCACTGAATGCTGCTGTGCTGAGGCTGTCCAGGAACATCAAGGAATTGCAGGCTGAGAATCAGAGGCTGAAGAAAGATCTGGATCATGTGCTGAGCAGTTCCCCTCCTCCCACTAAAACAAAAAGTATGTGCTGGAAAATCATGAATGTGGGGCAGGGTATTTGGGTACATCTGAAAGATGAGTGACAGCAGGACCCTACCAAGGTAGAAAATAAGGGAGTTATTACAAAGTTAAAGATTCAGGAGTGGCAAAATTGGATTGAGAACCTTCTTTCAGGGGTCTCTGATTTCTCCAGTCAGATCTGTGTGTCCTCTATTATTGTCCCTGGGAATTCTAAACTGGAATTGGTAGAGGAAACTTTTTCACTAGCTGAAAACTGGTGGCTTTTGTGGATTTCAGAGCTAATTGGTTTAAAAGTCAGATATTTTAAGCCCATTCTCATTTTTTCATTGGTAGATATTTAAAGTTGGCATGCAGAGATCTTTAAATGATCTTTTGATAAGGCCAGAAGTTTCAAAAGGCAAGAACAGTGTTGCTCCATGGATGTAGTTACATGTTTCAAATTTTGTTATTGTATTTAGATTATAGTGAGTGGAGCAGACAGAGGCTGGTGAGGAGGATTTCGGATCTAGAAAAAGTAAGTGGCCATAGTTAAGTGGCTTTCTTACCTGTCTGGGAGCAGAAAATGCAGAACCACTGCCTTGTGCTCTTGGCATGTTGTCCTTCAGTGTCTCAGCCTTGTGCATTCTGCCTCATACACATAACCTGCTGCCTGTAGCATGAGCCCTCCCTGTTTTCTTTTATCACACTTGTTAGATATAGATGCACATTTTAGAATTAATCTTCATTTGATCTTTTCTCATGGCATAAATAAAGTAATTTCACGCTAAATTTAATTTTCTTTTTGTGTGTGTGTGTGTTTTCCACGTACATTTACCCTGCTTAGAAAGTGTGTGCCATGGAGAGCAGCAGGGTGTCCTCAGCTGATAGTGAGGCATCACAAGGGCTTGCTGTGTCCTCTTCACCTTCTGTGGACCTGGATCATCCAGCATCCCAGCATTTCGACCATGGTGAGGAATGCTGTCACCTCCAAAGGCTGGTGAAGGAACTGAAGAGTGATAGGAAGGCACTTCAGAATCTCCTGCTCAGTAAAGAGTGAGTGTGACTCTTGTCTGGTTGTTCTTCTGTAGGTGTGAATTATTTCATCATTTCTGATCCTGTCATGAAATGATGTAATAAATACTTCACATTTCCACTAGAAAATTGATTTGGAGAATCACTTCTGTTTTTATTTCAAAAGCTTCTTTCTAATCCTACTTGCTTCATAAAATTACACTGCAGAACAAAAGCCAGAGGATGGAAAACGAGAATTTCTGCTTGTTTCTAGCACATTTTTCAAGGCTTAGTTTTCTGCCAACCACACTGAATACCCTTTGAAGGGTTATATGTTTATGCAGCACTTTTTGTGCTGTAAAAATTTGTGTGAGGTTTGTTTTTTTTTCCAACACGTTTTGTCTGATCTCCCACTTTCTCCATCTAAATGTGCCTTCTGCCCTAGGATGCTCTGTGGCTTCTGTTCTGCCCATAAGTGATTGATTTGCAGTTTGTACTGCCTGCAGTGTTTGGTGTGTCAGGGCCTTGGGGTGGGTTAATCTGAGCACTGTGAGCAGGGACATGCCCACAGGGAGCTGTCTTGGTGACACTCAGCCTCCTGTGTCACCTCTGAGCAAAAATGCACAGTGAAGAGGCCTTTTGCTCCTCAGCAATGTGTGCTTGCACTTGGTTTTGTTTAAAAGGAAAAATTAGACATTTAGTTACTTTGAGAATTTGAGGAAACCCAGTTGATTTAGAAGTTTAAAGAAAAAACAACTACTTAGTGGACCTACCTGCTATCTTAGGTGTCCCTTAGATTTCCTTGTACCTTTGTAGATTAGAAATCAAACAGGTACTGCAGGCTAAGGCTGAAGTGGAGCTGGAGCTGCAGAAGTGGCAGAATAAGATGGAAGAAAAGAGTACAGAAGAGCAGACTCTAAGGTAAAGCATTTTGTATTAATAGATCCTTTCAGAACCCCCCAAAAAATCTCCTAAAGTATAATTCTCTTTTGAAGTGGTTCAAATTCTCTAGGAGTTCATCTGAACTGCAAGAAGCTGGGGATTCTTTTAAGCAGAAGTGTTTGGAGGGATTGACTAAATTTTTAGAGGAAGGATTCTATGGAGTGCTTTTAGAGGAAGTGGAAGACTAAGTAGTATAGTAAAAATAAGATTGAAATTATAATAAAAGTTAATAAGAGAAATGGAAAAAGCTTTTATGTTGGGCTCAGACCTTTATTCTCTAGGAAAATGTTGTACTCTTTTTACCTTAGCCTGTGTTTCTAGATCATTGCCTCTGTGTCATTCCAGTCACTCCTTGTATTCTGTACAACTGTGAGTGATAATCCTGTGCAAGTGAGGCACAAAAAAGTGGTTTCAATATTGTTTTGTGAGAAAGGACTTGGACTGACAAATATAAAACTGTAGCAGATCTAAATACATTATTAATAATATCGAGGCTACCACAGTAACATTGAGACTTTTCAATTTTAACATAAGGCTGTGCTATCATAGATTGAGAATTGATATTATGTGTCTGTTACTGTGAGAACAGGTATCATCCTGAGCAGTTTCCCTCTTTGGCCCTAAAAAACAAACCCAGAGCAACTGAGTGTTATGAAATAGGTTCAGTATTTTCAAAGCAGGATCAACAGAAATTTTCTCTAAGCTATAAATATCTCTGCTTTTCCAACCATAGTGAGGAAATCCAGAACCTGACACAGAAAGTAGGGAAACTGGAGTTAAAACTGGAGGAAGAGAAAAGACAAATGGCAGAAGATACAGTGGAAAAGCTTAATAAGGTACAGCCACATTTTTGTTTGTGTTTTTCCTTCTTCCTTGTGCCTGGTGCAGATTTCAAATGGAGCTGGTAGTCTAAAAAGCTGCTAGTTATGTTTTTTTCAGAGATGCATTAAATCTTGTCATAGAGATAATGATGGTTGACTCTCAATATTTGTTAGAAATCAGTTATTTCAATAATTAACACTGCAGCTTGGGGAGTTTTTTGAAGCTGTTCTGTCAGTGATCCTCTGCATTGCTGTTGCTTTTTCTCTTGTTCAGTGTGATGTTGCAAAAGACTTAAACTCTTAAGTGTTTGGAGCTTTTCCCAATACTTAAAAAAAATTTAAAAGTTGTGGTTACTTCTATCTTCTTACAGCATCTGAGGCCATTACCTAATTTCAATCTGATTTTATAGTGGGAGGGAAGTTTTGTAGGAGTTGCCAGTGAGATAAAGGATGGAGACACAGGTAAATGTGTTCACTGGCAGACTGGCAAAAGACAAAAATCCCTTTTCAGTGTTTTTCTCTGCTGGCCAGGTGGTCACTTAGGGCATAAGTGCTGTCCAGTCAGAAAATACTCACTTGCTTTTCTGTTAGGATGGAAGTGAGGCACTTCTTCATGGGAAGATTTACAGGATGTAGAACACTAATCATGATGAAAATTGAGAGGGTTTTAATTCTGCTGCTGGTGGAACATAATATTTGAGTCAAGAATTAAGGAAGATGTCAATACAATGAAATAAGTGAACTTCATTTCCAAGTGAAGTTTCCCTAGAGTTGAGGTATTCATACCCTCTTATTTCTGTTTTTTCTGATGCCTAATAAATACATTTGTGCATTAATCCTGGACAGTCTTAAATGTGGCTCTGCAATCAGTAGAGGGTTTTGTGAAATATGTCTGAGCCTGATATCTCTGCAATCTTCTGTCCCCTTCCAAGTGAGGTAATTGGCCATTAGAGATGGATGGGCACTGACAGAGTTGCTTTCAGAGGCACTGTGGCCATGTTAATCCCATTTCACTAAATACTACTTAGAAATTATTACTGGACATTTTGATTTGCACTTAAAAATAAATAGACCCTGAAATACATGTAGTAAAAAATACTAATAAAAATGTCCAATGGCTTAAGAGGGTTCTGGTTTCTGATATACTGTGCCATTCTGCAGTTTCTTTGCTGTGTGTTACAGGCTCATGGATGCTAGAGGATGTTTTGAATACCAAATAACTGAAGTCTTTAAAAACAGCCAACAAACAGCTCCTTTTTCCCTCTGCAGACTATATATATTCTTGGCCAGTAACCATCCATGTATTGAAATGTTCCCATTATTTGTAATTATCACTAAGTTCCTACCAATTTCTCATTTTAATAGTAGGTTGTCATTTTTAATATGACATGATCCATTTGCTAAACTTAAGCCTGGAGCTCGGCGGTTTTAGGTTATAAATAAATTCTTTTCACAGAATCAAGAGGTTTTTTCAGAGTCTATAAAATCTCTTGTTCCTCTAGTTAAAATTTTACACCAACAAATTAAATTAGTCTTTTAAACTTGCAGTTAATTTTTGTTTGGTATGTGAGGTATGTCAATTAGAGTGGAATAATTAGGGATCAAAAGGATCAAGTGGTGAGAGGTGGAATATGCAACCACACCTAGGGAGAAATTACTGGAACAAAATCTTGTTTTATTCTTGGTTTCTTCCTTTTTCCTCTAATTAATTTCACTAAGATAGAAGAGTAGATTTATGCCAACTTACACAAGCATGATGTCTCACCATGGCCAGCTCTCAGTAAGCTTGAAGAGATGATTATGGGGCCTCAGTTGCCAGGATGAGGCAAAAGGGACCTCCCTGGTTAATTAATATTTGTCTTTCCTGGAGAAGAACTGCAAAATCAGATAACCTGATTTTTGTTCTCAGTCTGTTGATAACATACAAATCATTTCTGAGCAACAAAAGCAGTGGGTTAGCAATGCCTTAGCAATGCACAGAAAAACAGGAGTATGTGCAAATGGAAACTTTTCCATTCCATGGGATTCCTTTTCCATGCCCTGCTGGGGGCTGAAAGGGCACAGGGATGTGTTTCACTCCTAGACTCATCTCCATGATGAGTTTGAACATGAGTGGAGTTCAGAACTAAGAGTTTCCTCTTGAACTTGCTTCTGCCCTGCAGGCAGGATGAGCTCTGGTCTGATTTTCCTGAGTAATTTGTAAACTGTTCCCTCACAGCTCTGTGTCTTTACTGTGCTAACTTGGAGATTCTCCTTTGCAGGCTCCACCAGTCTGCACAGTTACAGGCAAAGAAAATGACAGGAAGGAACAGGCAGCCAAAATCATCCAGAGATACTGGAAGAGGTACAAAACCAAGGTGAGATTCTCCTATCAGGGAACAGCAAGGACATCCCCCTCTGACTCTTACTCTTGTTTTAGCATCTATCTACACATCTTGAAAGTTTATGTTGTATGAGTTTGGCAGAGGTTGGGACAGGTGTTTTCTGTGTCTTTTAACTATTGGGAAAACTTGGCAAATTTTTATTAGCTAAAACTTGTGTATATTTGTGGCATTAACATGGGCATTTTTCATTTCAGAAAGAAGAAATTGCTCTGGATGAGGTGAGTGTGTTTATGACAACCAACAAAACAGTAACACACATTTAATTTGTATCAAAGGGCAAACAACCCAGACAATATTTGTCCTTCAGGTTGGCTGTAATCTTCCTTCTGACATCCTGATTTTGTTTCATGTATTTTGTCAGTGGTCTCAAATTTTTGGTCTCAAATTTTCCATAGTTGGTACCTTCTGCAAGATGAAAGCTTCTGAAAATTCTGAACAAAATCTGATACCAACAGACAGGAAAGTTTTTCTGAATGAGATAATTCTAATCCTGATTTAATTTTCATTATGATGAATCTTCAGAAAGACTTGGAAAAGGATTTGAAGCTTTTGCTAAGCAGAAATGTCTGTGAGAATTATGAAGATATTGACAAGTTTGTCACACAAAGTCACTTCTTGATGAATGTTTTGCAAAAGGAATTTAATTAAACTGTTTATTTCAAATAGCACAATGTAGCATCTTACCTTTCTTTTTTCCAGAACATTAAAAACCCCTCTTTCAGAAATTAGAACTAATTCTAACCATGTGACACACACACGCTGTTCTAGATGCTTTTTGTTGATTATAACCCAGTAAAATCTCTGAGAGGAGTGGAAGGCCTTGCATTCAGTGTGATCACCACAAAGTCTGCCAGGCTTGGCTTGGTTTCTGATTGTAGCAGAGCATCTCAGAGCCCTGAGGGTGGCCAGAATCTCATGTGGGCATGGGAGCATGGTGCTGTGTTGGTGAAATACAGGCTGGTGCTGGCAGCTGGAGCTTCACTGCACTCGATAGGATCAGTTCTGAGCACCTCCCAGATGGAATTGAAACCCCAGAGCTGGCCCTGGAGGTGTCATGTCTGTGGGTTATCTTTCAGAGGGGCTAATGGCCACTTCTCTCCATGCCAGGCAGTTGTTCTGCTCCAGGCAGCCTTCAGAGGACATTTATCTCGACAGAAGGTGCTGATGGACATCGGGGTGCCTGATGCAAAGTCTCACATCCAGGTAATTGTGGGGCCAGATGGGGATCCCAGCATCACTCTGTGTTTGTCTTGCAGTGTAAAGGACTTTCCTTCCAGGCTGAATTTGTTGAATCACCTGGTGATTGTTTTAATGTGCTAGTTGGCAACACCACTGTAATTCTAGAAAGATACTGAGCTCATTCCCTGGCTTCCCTTCTTGCTTGCTATAGTTCACACTTTTTCTTAGAAGTAAAGCTGTATCTTCTCAGCCTTGTGGCCTGTAAGACTGTAACTAAGTATTTTTTTTTTTTCCCCCTGGTTCTACCATCAGATAACACACCCTATAACTCTTTAATTTGGAGGGCTGTTCAGAACTTTACCTGCTCTCAAGGGTTCACTACTCAATCACTGGAGTAATAGATAAACTTTTTTTTCAGCAATAAGAATCTGGAAAACATCTTTTATTGGATTGAAAAGTAAAGGAGTCTTGGTGAGGCATGCTCAGCCCAAGACTTGGTGTCCTCTATCATGTCCAGTTTGCTCCATGTTATTTAGTTCTGGATATGAAAAAATTTCCTTACCAATTAAACTTTCAGTTTCTGTAAATCATTTGCCAGGTTATATAAATATCCTTTGGACCTTTAGCAGGCTATAGTTAATTTGTAATTCTCCATCCACGTTGTCCATCTGATTGTACTTTCCATGCTCTTTGATTCTGGTAAACTGGCCCAGTGTAGGAGGGCTGAATACTTGGCTTGATAGAAGCAGAAGATAAATCCATTATGAAGGTTGTCTTACCTCCTTAATCTTCAAAAGGTTTCCTTCCTGGAAAATAAATGAACTTTCCTTGCAGGTGTCTGCTCTTTCATTAATTGAATGCTGATGCTTCAAAGCTTATATGATGATCAGATTTGCATTTCCTGCTGATTTAGTCTTACAGAACCTTAAAAACTGCAGACCAAAAGATGGGGATGTTTGTTCTACTGCCAGTTTCACAATCAAGAGTGAGATTGTGAAAGATTCTGTCAAGCTTCTGTGCAATCTGTAAAAGGTCAGTTTTCTTTAATCTTATTGCTTTGCAGAACTCCTGCCTGTCTTCCATGTCAGACTCCTCGAGCTTTTCTTCTGATTGCAAGGAGAGAGATGAGATTGTGACATTCATCCAGTCCATTTTCAGGGCTCACTTAGCACGTACAGGACTGCTTCAGGAGAGGTAAGTGAGGAGCTGATACTTCTGCAAGATGCAATAGCAAAATCATTTCTATTACAGGAGAGGAGTATTTTTTTAATAGAATTTTAGTGTGGGTTCCTTGGCAGAGAAGGAGAACAAGGCCATTGTTACAAAAAAGACAAGGGAGAGCTTGTTCCTGAGGAGATTCAAAAGATGTGCAACTAAAAGGAGCTTTGTGGCAGCAGGAGTTTTCCCATATCCTGCTGCATGTTCTCTTCCATAGCAGTGAGTGAAAGTCAAGTGAAATAATTACTCTTTGGAACAGCAAGGTTACTGTTGTTATCACACAGATTGCTGGTATATTTGCTTAATGTGTGCATCTGAAGCCCTGACACGTGCAGGTGAAGGGTTATGTGGAGGAAGAAGAGGGAGAAGCTAGAATGCCATCAAGTCACTTAGCTCAGGCAGGGTGCAGGGATTTGATTACTGCTCAGGTTTATGGTGACTGTCTTGAAAAATACTTATTTTCTCTCCAGGGTTTACTGCTCTGAAAGTTTTTAATGTTGGCTGCCATGGTTACAAGGAGAGTTACATGGCTGTCACCTCTCTTTAGTGTCTGGGTTCACTTCTGCAGGTGATAAAGCAGCAACACAAGGAACTTTTCAGCACAGCCTGTGGAGAGAGACTGCAAGCACTGCTCTGTGCCTCATGCTCTGAGTGTGTCTCTTTGCAGGCCCTCTGTGCCCAGTTTCCCCAGTGGGAAAGCAGATCCTGCAGTTTACATCACAGAGAAGAAACCGGGCTCAGCAGCACTCCAGAGACCTTCAGACCTCACATCTCCTCTTCCTGGTAATCTCCCTCCCCTGTGTTCAGAAGTCTGGCTGTTTTGAGTGGGTGCATGCAGAGTTTTATAGAGAACATCTGCATGTGCACACACATGTGCATCCTTGTACTCCATGTGTGTGGCTTCATTTGGTGACGTTGCTTCTACTGGCACAAGCAGTTCCCTACATAAAAAATAAAATCTCTGACAGTGTCAGCACCAGCTTCTTCACAGTGCTTTGTCTATTTGTCCCAGCTGTGGTTTGGAAGGTCTCTCTGGTGTAAGTGGTAATTACTGAGGGAACGTGGTGTTCCCCTGCATTGCCTCTCTGCTGCCTTTTTAGCCCTGTAGCTGGAGTTTGGTACTTCCCATCACATTTTGAACCCTTAGCCATAGACAAGCTGAGAGCATTTCCACCACCCTGACTTAGTTTCTGCAGAAGACAGACAGACATCTGCTAAAAAGAGCCATCCTAGGCAGCCATGTGCATTGAGTCACGTTTCCTTCAGCAGTCTTCAATTGCTGCAGTAAGGGGTAAAGTGAAGTCCTGGATAACCTTGCCAGCAAGTACTACTGTAATACAAACTGAGAAAATCTGTCTCTTTTATGGCTCTTGTGCCATTTGGTTTTCTTCTTGGATTCTTTATTGCTGTTTGTGAGAAGATGGAGTTAAAGCCAAAGAGGCTTTTAGGAGGATGTTAGAAGTACTGAGAAAGAAAGGCAAAACAATGCTGCAGATAAGACAGCCTTGGACATGCAGCTTCAAAGGAGTTAAATTGAAAAAGCCTGGTTCTGCCCAGAGTGGGATATTTTAGGCTTTTATGGACCAGTTGGGGAAAAAAGGAGCAACTTTGAGTGTGACCTGAGAAACACTGACTCGTTTTTTTTGTCAATGAAAAGCTGCCAGTCCCTGCAGGCTTGCTCAGAGACAGAGAATGCCGTAAGCAGTGAGGCTGTTTCTCTAAGATAGGAGGTGGGGAATGAACCAGATCTGCAGGGCTTGTGAAAACAGAGGTAACACTTCAGTGGAAGAAAATGTGTTTAAGAAACTTCACCGTGTTCCATATTCAGAGGCACGTTCTACTTTGTGAAGGAGTAGGTAGTACTTGCTTCTGAAGATGTTTGAGTTTTGAGTGACTTTAATTATGTCTGGTGATAATATCCAGGAAAAAAATAGTGCTGCAGCACCCTGTTCTGCCTGAGCTCTCCTGCAGTAGTCATTTTTGGTGTGCTCACTCTAAAGCCAGGGTAAATCAGTTGTGAAATTTTACTCAAAGAGAAAGAATCCCTTAAATGTTGAGTGCTTCTAAGACCCAAAGAGAGGAGTGTAAGATGAGGCAAGTCCAGTAAACAGTCATATGAATACCAGCAGAGCACTGTCATTGTCGAGCTATGAAGTCTCCTAAGCTGAGTTTTATTGCAGATTATGATGACAAGTTGATGAGTGAAGAGGTTCTGGAATAGTTTATACTGGAAGAGAGAGAGAGGAAACCATACTTTCAACTTTCTTCTTGCAGTCCTTCCCTGGTGAATATCAAAAGGGAGTGGTTGGAGCAGACCAGGTTTTGTTTGCTGCTGATTTTATGAATGTGGGAGATGTTTTCAAGCTCTGGGATGAGGACAGAACGTGTCCAGGTGGTTTATGGAGAGGCACACTGGGGATGTGCTTCTGTAACTGCACAACAAAAGACTGCCTGGCACTGAGCTCTGAAGTATTAGGTGCTGGTGCATGGGAGTGTTTAACCAAAATGTCCCAAAAAATGATTTTGGAAAAACATTCTAAAGGAAGGAGAGCATCCTGGTGTAAATGCAACCCCTCAGTGATCTGTTTGGTTTTTTGTCATGTGGATTTATGTAGCTTAACTAAAGTTAACTACAAGTTCACCTCTGCCACTCTGAGCTCATGACTGATACAAAAATCCTCTGGCAAAATTAGGGTTTGATGGTAAATTGAAATTTCAGTGGCTGTCCTGCAGCTTGGGAAGGAGGTGAGAAAAGGAGCTTGTTGAGCAGCTGACTGATTTATAAGCAATCAAATTCTTATAGCTTTAAATCATTCAGCTGTTGAACAAGTTTTTTCTTCATTTGTCCCAAGTCCAAACTTGCAGTTCATGACCTCTTAGGTCTTAAAATGATCTTAAGCTTTCAGTCAATATCTGTATTGCAGTAAATCATTTCAATTCACTGCCCTTTTGACATTATTTTAAGAACAATGAGGAAGATGAAAATATGCTTTAAAAAACCTTATACATGTGCTGGAATGAATGTATGTAATCCTGGTGTAGCATAGCAGACTTATAATTCATTGTTTGCATCAGGTTAGATGTCTCTGTATCTTCTAGGAAAAGAAAAAATTTTAAAAAGAAGTGTATTATTCATTGCTGCTTTGCTTGTCTTCAGGACCTGGAGATTTTATAAAGCCATTTCTGCTGTTTCCCATGAAATGAAGCAGATATTAACAATTCAGCCTGTGAAACTTGGTGTTGTGTTTTGTTTTGTTCTGTCAGGGGAGTGACAGGAAGGAAGAATGTGTTCTGTACATGCACAGCAGTCTTGATTAAGGGCAGTGTTTCTCATTGCATATTCCTGACCACTCTGGCTGCTACTGTTCATTTCAGGCTTTTTTGGAATCATTGTGAGTTTACATTCAACCCTTAACTCTTACCAGTGCTTACCCTTCACAAGCACCAAGATAAAGTTGGTATCAAACTGAAAATGAGAACAAGAAAATCTGAGATGTCAAGAGCAGGATATAATCAAGGGTGATTCAGATAATATTAAGCTATTTCATGTATAATATGTTTATTCTTATGCTTCTTCTGGTTATTGTGCCTGGTTTTGGCAGTTCCCTTTGCTCTTCCATATCACCATAAATCTCCCTGAAAAACTGACATTATTTTTTGTCTGATGCAGAGAAGATTTTCCCTTAACTCCAAAATCATGTGTTTGCCTTCTTCTGTAGGCTGGGATCAGTGTAATGTAATGGCCTCCCTGCATCCCCCTTGCCATTCACAGCCTCTATCTGTCACTCTTTTCCTATTCCTGGGCCAGTTGTGGTTCCTTTTCTTTATTCCAGGTTCCATTTTCTGTGTAAGCCTGCTCTTCCATACCAGGATATTTTTTTCCTGTGTCAGGAATCTCTTATTTCACTCCAAGACCCGTGGTCTGTTCTCCCTGGACAATATTCTCTGTGTGCCCTCCAATTCAGGTCAAAACCTCAGGCTGTGGCTTCTTGCCTGTTTCCTCTTTCTACCACAGGTTGTCTTGATTTGTTTTCTTCTCTGGGACAGTCTTTTCAGAGAATTTATGTTTGAAACTGAAAAATAAGTGGAGCTGAGGGAAGAATATTGTGCTAGAAGGTATTAATAGCTGAGGGGAGGATATTGTGCTGGAAGGTATTAATAGCAGTCATCATTTAGTTCCTACCTCTCTTGCACAGGGGTTACAAGCTGCTGCTTCTGCTCTTCTTGTGTCAGGGACTTTGTACAGACTCATTTTATGCCTCTGATTCTCCAGTGTTTACTGGAATCATCAGGAATATCTGTTCACAACCTGAACTCTTCTTCAAACATTGGAATGGTTGAGATGCATAGAAACACATCCAGGAAGATAGCAAAGAAACAAAATAAAAAATAAAGTGAAAAACCCAATGATGTGATCAGTATTTTTATTGTCATTAGAGTAGAGCAGTGTGTGAACAGTATTTTGGGTGTTTTACATGTGTGAGGGTTAAAGACAGTGACTGAGAGCTTCTAACATTTTTTGCATCTATTTCCCTTTGTTCCATCTATATCTGAGTCAAGTTCTCATTGTGACCTCTCTGCATAGTTTAAGCTTGGGTCAGTTTTTCCTTTTCTGGCCATTTAATAAATAATTAATTAAACCAATAAATTGGTTTTGACCTGTGATGGCTTCAATATCAAATGGCTTTACTTGGTGTGTGTAACCCCTTGGAAAGATTTAAAGGCAATTAAGAGAGCTCCTGCATGGTCAGTGTGTCAGCTCAGCCCTTGCTGTGCACTCTGGTTCATTAGAAAGGAACAGAAACAGCTCCATGCACAAAAAATCAGAGTCATCCCTAACTGGAAGCTTAATGGCTCAGAGAATGCCAGGGGTTTGTTCTGGTCAGTGTGGTTTGTTGATGCCCTTGCTTGCTGGAATCGTTTCAGGCAGGTCCTGCTCTGCCCCCTGTGTGCCCCTGGACGAGGCTCTCTCTGACGACTCCGATGACATCGTTGTTGTCCCTCCCTTGCTGCAGGTGAAGAAAAGCTACACCCACTTCTAAGGTTTGCTAACAGGCTCTGGTGGTCTTCAATTATTTGGTTCCCCATCAAAACTATTTGTACCAAGATCAAGCATATCAAAGATGGAAAAAGGGGGAATATCAGCCCCTTTTTAATGACAGTTCACGTGATTTCAGCCACAAATGAGTGATCCTTGGATATGTTATCTCTGCTGACTTTATGGCTGAAAGCCACTGGCTGACTGTTAACCTTACCCTCCTGGTACACAGAGAGTTTGGAATTGAAAACTCAACCAAAACACTTTGCTGTTTTGCTTCACAATGAGGATTATAAATTCAGTTGCCATATTTAAATGAAAGCAATAAAGCCTTAAGATATTTAATGTCAATCTGTTTCTGGTCAACAAAGATAATTTGTTTAATCAGAAAGTGATAAATTACATAACTCCAGTTTTTAGCCCATGTATGCAAAGAGTACAACTGATATTTGTTATCTGTGCTTCACTATTTAAAATCTTTACTGCATCATATTTTAATATCATCTTTGTTTACTTTTATACTGAACATTTACAGTCTGTGCAGACCTTGTAAAGGCTTTTTAAAAGCCATTTCTTTGTCATAGGACTATTCTAGGCCCACTGTATCAGCTGGGTTTTCTTATTTATTGACCTTTTCCATGTGTGTGTATGATGATATCTGTAGTACTGTTTTGTGTTGAAATATCTGATGACATAATCAGCTTTTGGGATTTTTCAGGGCAAGTGTATAATATCAGGAGTGTGCTGTGAAGGGATACCCTTGTGAGTGTTTTTTCTGCTTAAAAAGTCACAAATTATGTTTGTTTTGCAGGGTCAACTCTTTAATGTGTAAAAATACTTGACGCAGGAGATAGAACTGTCTGGAATGTTCCCCTGACTACATTGCTCATACCTCATTGAGGCAGTTTGGTTTGGGAGCAGAAGTGGTAGGTTGGATTATAACAGAAATTAGGACTGCACCAGAAAAAACACTCACAATGTAATTATCCCTAGAAGGACCAAAGGCCTGATGGGCTGTTGAGGATTTAAGCAGAGTGGGTCTTTCCAGATCTTCTCTGCAGACTCTACTTTTTGACTGGATAGTTCCTACTGTTGCACCAACATCCTTCAAAGACATTGAAATGTGTGTGGGTTTTTTTAAGGTGAACTAGATAAATCATGATACTTATTGGAAGGGGAAATTAATTTTACAAGCACATGGTCAAGGTTTTCTGGAAACACTAATGGTTTCTTTGTCATCAAAGAGTAATAAAGTCTCCTGTAAACAGAAAGCACACTCTTAAATAGAAGATTTTTATCACCTTTTCTAAATTAAAAATCAGTCACCTCTGTTTCTCAGAATACCAATAAGTCAGGGCTGTCTCAATTCTGTGATTTCAATGAAGCACTATCTGGGGCTTATCATAGTTTGTGCCAGTACTTGCAGCCAAAGAGGAAACTGGATGGCTGCAGCACAATGCAGCTGATTTCATTTAATCCCATCGGTGGAAATGCTGCCTGTGCTATTTCCAAAGGCAGTTTTGGGAGCTCTCCATACCCAAAGCAGTCTGAAGAATGTCATTTGCACTCCCACTGGGTAAATTTTTCCTGCTGGTGCTTTGGTCACATGACTGTCATCTGCAGGAATGATGAAAAATATGCATAAAAGGGATAGGATCCTTCTGGTAGAAGCTGGGACCTGTTTCCTTCTTTTTCTGGAAGCCAGGTTAAGAAGAAGGGTCATTTTGCTCAATGGAAGCAGTGCTGTACTGAGTTGTTGTGTATAATATTTCAGGTCTGTAACTGTGACTCTGCCATGGATCTCTCCAGAGAGTAACCAGAGATGAGGTCTGACACATTAAAGGGAGAGTGTGCAATGTGTCAGGACCAAGGCTGACACCAAATACCTGCCTGCCTGTCATCCTATAGGGAAATACTGGGGCAGCAAATGCACTAAGGAAATCATTCTTTTACTTTACTGGGCTGGAATGAGCAATATGACTGTATTAGGAAGTTGATACAGAGCAGAAGGGCTTGTGTTTGAGCTGAGCATGTGACCAGCAGCAGCACTGTCAATAGACAAATTCCAGCATAAATGGGAGAAAGGACCTTGGGATGACCCAGCACTGGCAGAAACCAGGGTGAAAAGGAGCAAGTGTTTTCTGAGGTGAATCAAAATGTGTCTGTCTTTCTAAACTTTCTAAATTTGAGAGTGCTATCTCCCAGCTATCAAAAATCTGATATAACCTTGAGATGGCCTTCAAAGTCATATCTTACTTTGGAAGATAATCATGTGTTCACTACCCATCAGAAGTTTGGTGTGGTGCAGTAGGAAGAGAAACCTGCCCAGTATTGGCCTTACATGGTGTTCTGCTGTGCTCTGTGATGGAATGTGTTGGAGGGAGTAGTGATTGACACTAGGTTTGGTTCTGTGGTTATCTCTCTGAGTGCCAGCACCCAGAAATCTGGAAGAAGTGTGGCACAAAGTAGGAAGAAAAAGTTAATTTTTGAATAAATGGTATTTTTCCTCTGCCAAGGACAGTAAAATCAGTGTGGCTCAAACCTGCCAAGATAGGCCCAATACAAACATGCTGTTTCTGAAAAACACCTCTGTGGAAAGCCCTGGAAACCTTGTGGGGGTGTCAAGGTCTAGAATTAAAATTAAACTCCCCTGTATCCTGTAATCCAAAAGCACATTTTCCATTCTGTTGATGTGGAATAATGTTTCTGACTTAAAACCTTCTGCAGTTTGCAGCAGTGTTGGTTGGAGATGGTGTGTGAGTGCAGAGATCTGCCTTTAATGGGACGTTATCTCTCTTGATCTCTTTTTGCCCTTAAGTGCCTTTGACTGTAAATCTTTACTGAGGCATCAGGACCTGAACACTGTATTGTTTCCTGCATAGCTCTAAAAATAATCCCTGCACAGGCAACTTCTAATGTAATCATAACAGAAAAGGATTAATCTTGGCATGAGAGCACCATTAATTTTTATGATCTTTTTAATATTTAGAACTGTGCAAGTATTTTATATAATTTATTTTGGGATCTTTGAAAAGCTAAAACAATTGCAATATATTTTCCTTAAACTGTTGAATTTTGAATAAAGTTTATAACCAATTGTTGATGTGTTTGTTCTGCTACTGCTGTGTTTTCATTGCCTCTCTGGCCTCTGCTACCTGCTCTTGTTGTCTCTTTGCACCTGGGCTGAGCTTTTCTCTCTGATTTCCTGGGTGGACAGTAACAAGATAACATGTAGGGTGTGAAATTTCTTCCTTCTTCTAGTGCAGGTTCAAGGTTGTCCCGTCAGGAATGAGCAGTGTTCCTGACCAAAGCCTGGTGGAGCTGACAGAGCTGATGGGTTCTTCCTTTAATAAACTGCTCTGGCAGCAGCTGAGGGAGAGCAGGAGGCTACAGATTCAACGATTTACTGACAGTGTATCCCCTGTCCTGGGTTATTGTTGCTGTTTGTGAAGCTCTGGAAGGAGCTGGGACATGTGCATGCCTTTCCAGGTCCACTGAAACAGCCTTTAAGGACTCCCTAAAGGAGCCTTATGCTGGTTTGTGGAAATAGAAGACCCTGTTAACTGCTGTGAAAATATGGAAATCCTGCAGTCATCCTCCTGTCCAGCAGAGTCCTTGGTGTAGGACTACAACAGCTATGAGAGAACGAGATGAGACAATCTTTGTTGGATGATTGTATTAAATTTAACTTTTTTTTATTCTTTCCTCTCAGTTCTACTGGCATATTCTCTGGATTTCTTATGAGAAACTTCAGTTTTAAATCTTAAACACCAGAAGTAATCCATGAGGCATGAATGGAAAAATTTGGTATTATTTCTTGGAGCAGACTGGTTCTGAATACGGTTGAAAGCAATTAAACATTCACACTTAGTTATATTAAGCCATAATTTGTCTGCAGCTGAAGTTGGAATGCCCTTGACTCTTGCAAGCTTTGCAGCATCTCTGTGGTAGGTTTGTCAGCTAGTGAATTGCTTTCCTCATACAAACTTTTTAAGGGGAGAAAAAAGTTTCATTCAATGCACATCATTAAGACCTGCAAAGAGCAGAATTTCCACGTTAGACTCCAGGTTTTTAGGGAAGGATTTCCAGGCATGGTTGGTGGTCAGGTGCTGCATCAGTTCCTTCTGTTTGCTCAAGTGCTGCTCTGCTGGTGGAGGCAGCGCTGAGCTCCCCTTCCCACTGCCCCGTTTTTGGTGTGTTTGGCCCGTGGGTTACTCGTGGTGTTCAGTCAGCACTGTTGCAGTGCTCAGGGATAGCCTTGCACAGGGAGTGTTGCTGTGTTCTCAGGAGTTACACTCTGGTGTAGCCCGCTGATGAAGGTGCACCCTGCTCCATTGCCCCTCCCTGCCTGCCTGTCCCCATTAGACCTTTCAAACCTGAGCATGTGCACTCCCCCTGCTCTCCAGGACAGTGTCTGTGTTGTTCCCCCCACCAGAGCTGTGTCTGAACCAACGTCCCAGCTCCAGGTGTTGCTCAGGCTGTCCCAGCTCCCCTCTCTTTGGGAGGGTTTTGCCTCTCAGACACACTGCACTGGGTACCACAGAAGCCCCTTTAGGGCTTTTATTGCTGGCAGTGTGAAGAGAGGTGTCATAAAATGTAGATGCTCAGACTGGTCTGGAAGAAGCAGGAGGGACATCATGTCCATTGTCAAGGGCTGTCTTACCTCCCTCATGATCAGCCAGACAATCCCACACCCAGATCTCATTCCTGTCCCCTCCTCTGCCCATAAGCTCTGCAGAGCTGAGCCTCTGCCTCAGCAATGTAACACAGCTTGAAACTCTTTGCTGTAATATGACTTTAGGGATGAAATACTGTAAAATCTGTCACTTGGTTACAGTGCTGCTGTAAAAAAAGGCTCTGCTTGAATGGCCTCTAGGTATATGCATGGAAAATTAGAAGAGCTTTTAATAAATGGGATTGACCGTGAGTGCCTGTAGTACAAGTTACAACGTTCTGCACAAACATTGCTTTGCATTGCCATTATCGAGCAATAATCCTTATTTGGAACTTGGACAAATTGTGGCAGAACCTTCTATTTATCTAACCTGGAAATTTTTCCTGAACAGGCTCACTATAATCTGCTCAGAGAATTGGCAGTTCTCTTCCCTCCCTCGGCAGATATTTAATAGCCGCCTATTGCATTTCCATGCTAGTAAACCTTCATTATTATACAAAATGTACCAGAATGTTATGAAGAAATACCTTAAATAATTAAATAGAAACAAAGAGTGACAAAACAAACGAACAAAGTGCAATTTGAGCTGTGTTATTCTTTCCTTTTTATGTTCACTTATTTGCTAATTTGCTGAACTTACTGGACTGCAGTTGGTCTTGCTGTGATTAGAGAGAGTTTGCCAAGTTCCTTTGTAATTGTTTCTTTGCAATTAACTAAATAATAGAATGTTCTCTGTGTGGCTCTCGGGGGAAAAGAGCAGGCAGGTGCTTTTGCAATAGGATTTCCACATCTTCCACCCATTTCCCTAGAACTCAGTTTAAAAAGACCAGTAAAACACAAGAGAGAGAATATTGCCTCAGGACTGGAAGAGAGAATCAGCCTTCTCTTACTATTTCTTTCAGTTGGCTGAAGGCTTTTTTTGCTGGCCCTGGTAGTGGCTATTCTTTATGTAAACCTGAAAGTCCCTGGCAGGACATCAGAGGGAAGTCATGAAAACCCGAATGTATGTTCCTGCCTGCAGATGCCTCCACTCGGGGGAAATCCTTCAAGCTGGGAGAAGTCAGCTGGGAAGATCCCCGGCAAGGTGGCTTTGCTGGGAGAGAGGAGGAGCTGCCATGGAGGGAGCAGCAATGGCTGGGGGAGGCTGGAGAGCAGCCCTGGCTTTGTTATTTCCTTTGACTTTGAGCAGAAAATTACAGAGGAAGCCCTGGGAGGAGAGGAAGGGTAATTTTAATGGAGGCACAGTTTAGCTCAGCGGGAAGGAGGCACGGCTGGATGTAAGGGCAGAGTTTATGGAGCGGCAGAGTCAGAGGTGTGGCCCGGCAGTGGCAGCTGAGAGCCGAGGCACGGCTGTCTCACTGACCTCCCCCTGACCGTCCGTAATTTAGTCCCTGTCTCAAGAGGGTAACTCATCCATCTGCTGGCAAACTCGCTTTTTTTTTTTTTTTTTTTTTTTTTTTTTTTTTTTTTTAATCTGTATTGTTGGCTAAAGCCTTTTGTAGCACATATTAGGTTTGACAGTCAGGGGAAGACTCCTTGCTCCTCAGTATATTAAAAGCTGAATTATTTAATTTCATAGTGAATCAGGAAAGCCAGGGGTAGGAGATTGCTGTTTTAAAGGTGCTCTCACTGGCAGGACCACTTCAGCAGCAGGGATGTCTGGAATCAGACGCTTGTGAAGAGTGAAAAATGCTGCATTTCTCAGAGGGCTCCTGCAGACTGCCTGGTGGTCTCAGGAGGATGTAGGACAGCACTGGCTGCCTTATTTTGAAGATTTAAACTAGTCTTTTTGCTGTATTTAATGTGGAACGTTTCTCATCTGCCTATCTTGTCCAGTGATTCTTTAGCAAAGCCACTGTCAGAGCAAGTTAGCAAACACTAATACAGCTCTCTGGGTTACTTTTCAGCAGGATTACCAGTGAACAAGCTGACACTGGCAGTTTGCTTTGCTTGACTGTAGAACTGCTTTCCATGCAAGGGTGATTTACTGTTAGATTTTATTCCTGGGATGTCACGACAGTGCTGCGTTTGTTCATTTGTCTTTGGCAAAACAAAGTGCACCTATTTGTGAGGGAAGGGAAAAAAGGCTGCTATAATCTAAACATGAGAGCCTTGATAACTGTCTGTCATGTAATCAAGAGTTACCTGAACAGGATCAAATGAGAGATGCTAGACGTCCAAGATTTGCAGATATTTCTTTGTGATGTGGTACAACAGATTGAAATGCCATGGAGAGTATGGCTAGTGCTGGATCCTGTGGTTTGTCTCTTACTCCTCGTCTGCTGAATCCATTCTGCTCTTCATTTTCCCGTAGCATTATAAATAACTGTGGGGGAGAAATGCAAACTGTTGATGCCTCTGTTTCTCTGTAATCCCCAATCCTGATTCTACTCTAATTTAATCCAGTTGTCTGGGCAGCAGGAGGCTGAGGCGAGGCATGCACACCAGCACTGCTGAGCTGCTCCCTTTCCCACTCACCCCACAGAGCGCCTCAAACACCCACCCCATGGAACAGCAGCCAGCTTTTCCTGTCAGTTATTCCAAAATATTTTGTGCAGTTTGATTTACATCAGCCCCCCCAAACCAGATCTCAGTGTGGCATCCTGGCTGCATCTTCCCTCCCCTGTCCATCCCATGCTGACTGAGGTGCTGGGACTTGCAGCCTGGTGGGGGTTTTGTGTCCATCCAGAGGCCCGTGGCTGGAGTTACATGTGCAGGACAGAGTGCAGCCTTGAGCATTTTAGCACCAAATTGCATAAACTCTGTGTCAGAAGGGGCTTAGGCAGAGATCTCTTGCCCCCAGCGAGGTCTCTCTGCTCCTTGTCTTTGGGTTGTTAGAACTGGAGGTGAAATATGTTAGACCACTGGCCCTTGAAATAATTCCTTCTTCCATCCACCCATCCATCCTCCCTGGCACTGTGAAAAAAATGAAAATAATAAGGAAGAAAATAAAATTGGCTGGTGTTCAGCTGTCCTCCTGCAGAAAAATAAACCCTTTTCTTGGAGAAAGCTGGAGGGAGTTGAGGTCTTATATCTTGTACCCTTGTATATCTTGTACTTGTGCACACAGCACGTGGTTCTGAACCCTCTGACATGCATCTTAATGCTATTGTAAGTGATAAGGTTTCTTTTTAGCTGTGTTGATAATACTCATATGAAAATCCCATCCTAGTCAAAAGCTATTGAAGTTGATGTTATACTTCAGAATATCAGCAGGAATATGTTTGTTCTCTTCTAAGGGGTTAAATGGCCCATTTTAGTGGTTTTTTGCTTGCCTTATTTATGAAATGCATCAGTCAGGACAACGTAAAGCACAAAATCCTGGCTGCATTTGGGAAAAGCAATAAAATCATACTTGCAAAAGAGGTATCTCCATTGCATCTACTGATCAGCCATGCTTTAGGAGAAAAAACCAGTTGCTGTTACCCCTTTTATTTTCCAGTGGGATACACAGCACTCCAACATTTTCTAGGTTTTCACGGGCCATCACAGTTTCTAATTCTAAACAGATGAGACTTTCTCAAGCCTGCAAGACCTGGAAATAATTTGCCTGAAGTCTGTTAGAGGAGTGGATGGTCCTTTTTTCCCTTTCCAACTCCAAATTATGTTGAGTGGTATTTAAAAGACAATGCTTTGAGCAATCAGCCATGGGTGAGGTGTGCTGCAGCAGGGCTGGGATAGGAACCCAGGCATGGAGAGATTGAAGGTCTGGGGTATGGTCTGAATAGAGCAGCCAAGTTTAGGAGCTTCTGCATTAATGCTGGGCCACACTGCATGCTTATGGCAGGAATTAAATTATTCATTCTATTCCTTTTAGAAGAAAGCAGCAAATATTTTTATACGTTTCAGTAGTAACAGGTGCAGTACAATCTTTGTAATAAAGTGAATGAATTTGGGATTGCTGCTGGTTGTTGT
This sequence comes from Polioptila caerulea, assembly GCA_013397295.1. Classification (NCBI taxonomy): domain Eukaryota; kingdom Metazoa; phylum Chordata; class Aves; order Passeriformes; family Certhiidae; genus Polioptila; species Polioptila caerulea. The sequence continues at coordinate 1,365,462 of VYXF01006257.1, read as the reverse complement.
TATCTTTTCTGGTTTACCTCACCAGAATATTTATGTACTTCCTTGTTTCTGACGTGATCCCCTGAGAAGGCGTGCTCATCTTTTTTACCTTTTACCTAAAAATACTTTCTGTTCTGTTTCGAAAGAAATGAAAAGCCTTTCCCATTGGGTCAGAGTCTAATCCTTGGCAAAGTGGAGTGTGAGTGGCTCTGTGGGGAGCCCAGCACATGCACAGCTCCCTGGTGTTAGGCAGTTTGATGCTGTCATTGCTGAAATACTCAGGTGTTTAATTCTTGGCTCTGATTTATGATGTCATCAAAACAAGCTGAAGGTTGTGGGTCCCTTCAAGCTGATGAAGCAACACACTTGCTTTGGGTCAGGGTTTGGATGAGGCCAAACCTTTGCCTGCAGAGAGAAGGGTGGAAGCTGAACCAGAGCACTGCATATCTCTGTGGAACAGGAGGAGAGCAGACTTGGAAATGACACAAGAGGCTCATCCATATCTTTAGGCACCTGGGTACCTCTTGCAATTTCCCCCCAAGTTTTGGGCAAACCAAGCCAGGCTGGGGCAGTCAGTGCTAGGGAACAAGTGCATCAGCTGGTGTGAAGGCATTGGTGTCTTCGGTGGCACCAGGGGCTGGAATGTGCACAGTGGTTGGGGCCACTTTGGGCTTACTTTGGAGGGTTGGTGTGAGGGGTGGGGATGTGGTTTGACGCTGGGTGTGGACACCCACTCTCTGCCACACGTGGCCCTGTGCCCAGCACCACGGAGTCACAGAGTCATTAAGGTTGGGAAAGACCTCCGAGATCACCAAGTCCAACCATCAACTTGGCGCCACAACCCTGTTTGCTACTAAACCTCAAGTTTAGTAGGGTCTTTAGAGGCACTNCACCAAGTCCAACCATCAACTTGGTGCCACAACCCTGTTTGCTGCTAAACCACGTCCTCAAGTGCCATATCCACACATTTTTTAATGTATTCACAGAGATTCCAAGGTTTTGCTCGAATTATTATTTTTTTTTCCCCTGGTGCTGTAACACAGTGAGGGGTGTCTCCTTCATGTTCACCTGTGCTCCCGTTGCTGCCATTGCCATGTGTGTGCCCAGCCGAGGGAGTGCGGGATAACATTCTGCCTCTGTGAACCGTGATTCAAGAAGGACAAACTTGCTGCCCCTGGATCTTAGGATGGGCTTTGAGACGGACTCGAGAGGAACTAACAATAAGTGACTTTAAGACTGCCTTTACCGCTTGGCGTGGCACAAACCGCTTTCACTGCGCTGGGTTTTAGACTAAACCCAAAAGGCGCCTTCCGCCGTTAGACCTGCTGCGAGACGCACGGCAGCAGGAGATTTGTCGGGAAGCGAACCCAAG
>VYXF01006257.1:1333965-1363796 GCA_013397295.1 Polioptila caerulea | reverse complement strand
CCTGCTCCGGGAGGTGCCGGTGCCCCCATAGGGCTGCGGGAGGTCACCACCCCGAGCTGCCCCCGGCCCGCCCGGAGCCCGAGCTCTTCTTGGGAGAAGGTGAAATTACAGATCGATAAAATCATTGAGGTTGGAAAAGCCCCCCAGGATCGGTGAGCTGAGCCTTCGGCCGAATGCCGCCGTGCGCACTGACCCGCATGGCCGGGTGGCCCCTGGAGCGGGGCAGGACCGGCCCTGCCGGGTGCCCCGGAGGGTCCCGGCAATGCCCGGCCCGCCCGCCAGCGGCTGGGACCGTCCTGGGCAGCCTCCGCTCACCGTCCCCATTGATGCCGCCGGCCCCGCAGCGAGGCCAGCAGTGCCTTTCCAAAACCGGCTGCCTGCCTGCTGGAAAACAGATGACTTAATGCACGAGAGTGGCGTTAACACCGAGCGCACAGGAGGATGCTCGCAGAATACTTGTGTGCGGCTTTTTTTTTTTTTTTTTTTTTTTTTTTTTTTTTAATGCTGCTTAGCCTGTATCCTGTGCTTGGTTGGCTAGGCATGTAATTAAAATGATTGTGGAGTGAATCTGTGTGCTCCAACATCTGTGTTCTCTGCTGTCATCTTGGAACAGAGCTGCAGTGACTCTGCTGCCTCGTTTTGCCACGGTCTCTGGTTTTGAAAACACCATTTTGCTTTTCTGAACATACTTGCAGTGTCCTATATACACAGCCTGCTATCATGCACACCGGCATGAAGGCTAAAGCATCTGAGCAGTTCTTGTTTATCCTAGAAGTAGAAGGTTTTAGAAATACTTTAGGAAGCAGTATGTTTTGGCTTTTTGTTTTTAACATTGAACAGATCTGAGGATTGAAGCTACAGCAAAACGTGAGGTATATTTAAAGAGCCATTGGTAGATACAAAGAAACATCTTTATACCAGTAAATTAACGTGACTTTTGAGCTAACTTTGTGTTTTGAGGCTTCAATTTGTTGATTTGTTTTAGTTCCCTTGGTTTAGCAGAGTTCAAGATGGCCACATGCAGATGTAACGCTGCACAGCAGCTGAACTGTGTTTCCATGACCTCAGAGGGTAGCTGCCTTTAAAACAAGGGATGTGTGATCCTGGAGATCAGAAGTTAAGAGTTCATTGAAAGATCTTCTTGGGAGTGTGTTATCATGAAATAAGCACTCGGTGACCTTTTGAATAGGCAGCAGATGTACCAGTTTTCACTTATATTGATTAAAAGCATTCCTAGCAATAATCTGGGGTTGTGTTTGTTTGTCAGATAATTTTTTTACAGTAATCATATTCCCACTTAAAGTCTTCTGCTGTTCTCCTCCTGTGTAGCTGCCTCCCCTCCCTTGATGGCATTAAGGACTTCTTGCACAGCAGTCGATGGCCTTTTAAGTCTTAACATCAGCTCGCAAGAAAACATCTTATCAAATCCAAATTCAAATGTCTGGATTACTGAGGTGCCCGTCATCAAGGGAATGATTGGAGCAGCAGCAGCCTGGCTGGTTTTGGTGCTGGTGAGGGGTAGCTAGCAGGCTCCAGCACTGCAGCCTGTGCTGTTGGTGTCGTGGTTATATAACGACGCTGCTGTGGCTCTGCAAGTTGACTCTGGAGTTCGTAGGCACATAGATTAATTCTAATGCAGTGAAACAGGGAAACTTAATCCAGGACTGGGAACTGTAATGCTAAATGCTCTCTTGTGCTTTAAATGCTTCTGAAGGCCTTTTGGTTTGAATTCTAGATTTTTTTAATGAATTTGCATCTCTTCCTCTGTTTGCAGCCTGTGCTGGCGTTGTCTTCCCTTATCTTTAGGAACCTTTCATATTTAACAGATGAGATCATATACACCCTCAAAATTAGGAAGTCCATTTCCTAATTTTAACATCAGCTTAATTTTCTTTTCTTTGTAGATCTCGCTGGCACAAATTGTGTCTATTTTTCTTTTCTATTTCATTAATGATTGATACTCTGATTCTTAAGTATGAACTGTTAAAGTACACACTGCATTTGATTTCCCCAGGGGATGAGGAAAGGTCAGTGGGGGGATGCTGGATGAAGTTTATGGGGACAGGTAAGGGCAGGGTGTCCCTAGCTGCAGTAAGGAAGGATTACCTTTGCTAAACTCTGTGACTCCAATTCATCAGGCAGCTGGACTGTTGTCATAAATAGCCACACAGCTGGGCTCAGTGTTCAGTCCCATTCTGATGTGTTTTGGGGAAGGAAGCAATGTACCCTTTCTGATTCTTCACTGCTTCTCTAGAAAAGATTTCCCAACCCATGACCACGGGAAAGCAGCACTTTCCTTATAAAACTCTTTTCTTTAGTAACCTTTCAGTGGCTACCCACCACTTTCTTGTACTCGTGTTTGATGGCGGGCTTTGAAATTGTGCATCAGTGGAACATTCCACTCCAGCCAGAAGTGGAATGCAGTGGCTTGGGTTTGCTTGTCGTCCTGTCACTTGTTGCAGTGCCACGTGCTGCTGCAGGTGAGGAGGCTGCTGCCTGAAGAGGCTTTGCACCTCTGCCTAGCGAGGATTAGTGTAATGCCAAGCTGCTCTTCCCCTGAAGCAGCAGCCCAGCGATTGTGCCCTGAAACCTCTCTGAAGGCCTGCAGATAAGCATGCACTGCCAGCCTTTGAAGTCTAGGTCTTTGTTAAGTCTTGTGGGACCCTGGGTGATGGGGGATGTCCAGCAGGATGTAGATCCAATGGCTGCTTCTGCTGTTCTGTCCCCAGTAGTCCCTTGGCCAGAGCAGCAGGGACGCCCGCTGTGTGCTGGGCTGTCTCAAGACGGCTGCAGCCATTGTGTACCAACCTACTGGGGCTTCCTCCTTTTGTCTGAGAGCATGAGAAATGCTCATGGCAGTGTTGCTGCCAAGGGCTGAGATCAGTGCAGCTGCAGGTTTTGGCTGCATACCACCTTCACCTGAGCTGGGCTCTAAAACACTCTCTCCCTTGGTATTACTTTACTCTTTATCTTCTCCCACAGCATATCTTGTTGCATTAGGCTAGGCCAGTGTGTTTGAGTGTGGAGGAGCAGAACAGATCCTTCCCCTCTGGACTAGATTGTTTAAAAATGTATGTGTATCCTGATGTCCTTCAGATGCTCTGCTTCTGCCACAACAAGTAGTACAACCCGTTGTTTTCTTTTTCTGGGGGAATTGAGGTGAATCTCAGTGTAGAATGAGCTGGGGTTGTGATCCTTCTCCTGCAGGGGTTTGGCATGCTGGTGAGTCCTACCAGAGCTGCCTTCGTGTGCTGCTTGCAGGGCTTGCTCCATAGTCCTCCCTACAGAGGATCTTATCAGACCAGTTCTTTTCCTAATCCTCCCATGAATCATTGGGGTTGAAAATATCTTGATATGAACAGCTTTGTTCTGGCTATATTCTCATCTGAGTCATACTGCAGTGCTCTGCAAAGCCTTTTCATTGTGTAGTGAGTCACAAATTCTAGAGTGAAGGGAATGTAAAAATGGAGCAGAGCTCCTGTTCCTTCTGACAGCATCATGCTAATGCCAGTTCTGGTCCCCCTGCCTTTTGCTGCTGATCAAATCATGACGATCTTACCAGTACTGTCCACTTACTTTCCAGTTCACTTGTCTGGCCCAGTGAGATGGTCCTGAGACTACTGCTGTCACTAGTTTAATTTATTTAGCAATGAAAGTACTCCTACTTGTGACTGGCTGAGCTGCCTGGCATTGAATTCACTTTCTTTCTCGGGGTGGAGTTGGTTAAGAGCCTTGAGGTAGTGTGGAGGTCACGTGCTGGAAAGAAATAGAAAAGCTGAATAGCTTTGTAATAGAGCACAACAACAGGTAATGGGATATGTGCTCCTGTCAGGGTGTCTGTATACTGACACAAAAGGAGACTACAGCACTTTAGCTCTGGAGTCTGACTGTGGGCTGAGAAGTGCACTGTGAACAGTGAAGGAGAAAAGAGGCTGTAAAAGCTAAGCCACGGAGCACTTTGGAATTTCTGCTTTTTCTTCATTGCTGGAGACTGACAATGTTGACACAAACCTATGTAAGTGCATAGGTTATGTGTGAGTCAGGCTAGAATAAAAAAAAATTCTCCAGCATCTTTGAAACTCTTCCCTTGCACCGCTTCGTGCCTTCTCAGTACGAGTCAGAACTGCAGATGCATGGTTAGTAGGTGTAATGGCAGCTGTTTGTGCTTTGGAAGATGACTGATGATTGATTCACACCAATTAAGATGCAGAATCGTGCTGGAGGAGGCAGTGATAAGAGCAGGGACATGCTCTAGTCCTTGGCTTTGAGATGCTCTCTTCAGTGTTGTCACCCAGGAGTTTCCCAGCGTACGTCTGTCAGTGCTTTCGTGTTGAAATGTTCTTTTTCTCCCTCTGTACGTGTGCTGAGAAGGGATCCAGCAGGGAAAGGTGCTGTGTAAGCCCAATGATCCTTGCCTTTTTTTGGCTTGCAGACTCTAATCCAAGGCATGTGTGTTTGAACCCATAGCCAAAGGTTCAGCAAGGAATGAATTCTGTCAGGTACTTTCTGGCTCTGTGAGGCTGTTTCCCTACACATAACAGCTAATGTCGTCTTTGGAAGTATTTCTTGGCTGGAGAAACATGATGGAGCCCAAACTGCCAAGAAACTTGGATTATAGAGATTGTTTTAGAACTTCCTCTACTGTACTGGCATCTTATTTCAATTTTGAAACCAAGAGTCTTTCTGTAAATTGGAAACATATGCATTAGTCAAGTTGGATGACGTGTTTTTGTCTAGTTGGCTCAAAGTCAGAGGGTAATGTGCCTTTCTTAAAGGGGTTGGACTGAAGGTTTCTTTCTTTCAAGAACAGATGGACCTCTTCCAAGGTCTGATCAGCTATCCAGCTGTAGCACCAGTTTGCTCATGTTTCCAGAAAGGTTAAGTGACCCCTGTTAGTAGAATCCAATGTGTTCTGATGAAATTGAAGTTGTTTTTATTTTTTTAAGAACTGCTGGTAAATTCCCTCTTCCCTTTACTCATCAGTGTTGGCTGCATGAGTAACCATGCAGTAATGCCTCCTATCAGCAAACTGGTGCTGTGCTCTGACCCTTCTGTCTTTGATCTGGGAGAGCCTTTGCTGAGGGGCTGCATCACAACGAATAATCAAAAATGTAGAACCAAGGCAATTTTTGCTGGCTGATTTTAACCAAAGGTAGACATAAAATGCTTTCTGTTGACCATTCATCCAGTCATGCAGCAGCATATGGTATGCAGAGAGGAAAAAAGTCCACCTTTGCCAGCTTTCTGTCTGCAGCCTTGCTTTGTTTTGCTGCCCCATGCTGTGCTGCCACGTTTTCAGATGGTCTCCTGAGAACTGCCAGTTTCTGGAAATGCTGGTTGTAGTCAAAAAAAGTAACTGTTCTAATTGTATGGTTTTAGCAGAGTACACAGGGGTAAAAGGTGTCTTGGAGAAATGTGAAACACTACTGGTGCATGGAGGAAAGGAGATGCAGGTGAGTATGCAAAGATATAAACCATGATCACTTCCTCTGGGTAGGATCCAGGGTCCTAGAAGTATTCATCCTGCACAGAGAAGATGCTGGTGCTCAGCCTGGTGAGCTTCCCAGTCTTAGACACATTTATGGAGCATGTGGTGCCCTGAAGGTACCGTGCTGGTCTCAGCTGGAAGGGTGGAAGCAGAGTTTAAAATGTGTCTGGTTGTGGTGGCCAACCACTGGCACCCTGGTGCTTCTGCACCTACACAACATTTGTCTTCCTGAGAATGCTCCATTTTTATCCATATGAGTGTAACACCATCTGACTCCTGGTGTGCAAAACCTGATCCCTAGCTGTCTGGAGAAAGGGGTAAGCAAATTCAGTTCAGTCTTACTGTGTCTTGTCTCCTTCTGTTCTTTTCCCCTTCATGCCTTTTTGAGCAGAGGAACATCTGTGGTCTCCAGGTTAACAAAGTGTCTTTGTTTTAATGTTGATCCAATAAAGCAAGCAGTGCTCAAAGCAGATGTTGGTGTGGATTTTTAGTGTTCTTTATTTTTTGTTATTAGGGAAAGTGAGAAATTCTCACCCAGAAGAGCATATCCCATTAGGCATGACTCTGGAGATTAAGGGTAGGAAGTCAGGTGCTTTCTCTGACTTAATCCCAAAGCTCTGAATGTGGATTAAGGGGCTGTGCCACAAGTCTTCTTGATCTCTTACTTGTATTTTGGGATTATATTTATTTTGGAACCTGTAAACAAAAACCTGTCCCTTGAGTACGAGAGAGAGGAAAGTTTTGGGCCTGTGTCTCATCAGGTTTCTTGCCGTGTGTCTTCAGAGCACACAGCTGGAGGAGCAAGCACCCTCCAACCACTTGGAATTTCTTCTCGTCAGTTCTTTCTGTTTGGTTTGGGGGTTTTTTTCCCTCTTTTTTTTTTCAACTTGGACAAGGCTAATTTTACACCTCTTCTCCTGCTCCCCTTCCCCCACCAGCACTTACTGGTGGAAAGGGTGAAGTCCAGAGTTGATGATGTTTGGGTTGATAAGGGTGCTGTGGCAGAGGCTGCAGACACCCCGGTGTGACCCCTTCCAGGGGACACTGCTGTACCTGTGGGGATGGGTGTGCTGAAGGCCCAGAGGATGGCCAGAGCTTCTCCTGAAGTCATTCTTTCAGTCTTTGATGTCAAGTGAGTTTGCTTGGGTGGCTGCAAGCAGGGGGTGAGTAAGGTGGTGCTCACTCTTAATTCCCTCAGGGTGGAGGGGAGGCAGCACCTCGCTTGCATTAACCTCTTGGTGACTGTCAGCTCTCTTCTTGTTTCTGTTTTAACTTTCAGTAGTCACTTTTCCACCAGTTATGGTGAGATTTCCCATTCCCCTTGAGCGAGTAGGAGAACTTGGCTTGTTTTCAGCTGAATGTGATTCCCATAGCTGGGGGAAGGGATGTGATGTCTGGGAATTTATTTGCTCTGAGATTCAGATTAGACCTGAGTAACTCTGGAATGTGTCAGGATTACCTACTGTACTGAATCTCAATTCTCACTTTTAAGATGTGAATAAGACTCATAATACTCAGGGACTTATTGATGTATGCTGAGGTAATGATAATAATAATAATAATAATATCCAAGCCCAGGAACTTTGCTTCTCTCTTGGCAAGGCTGTCTGCACTTTCTGGGTATGTCATCCTACCAGTTCTTTGTTTTAGCTGATGACAATGATTAACAAGACAGATGAGCTAAAATCAAGGAGGATCAAGTTTATGCAAGACTTCCATTCCTGGGGATGCTTTCATATCACAGCCTGAAAAACCAAAAAAGTCATCACTGTTAGAAATCCTCTCCTCCACATCAAGGGGTGACTGATGATGTGTTGCAGTGGTGAAAAACTAGGAATTGGTTACATTTATTCTCAAACCACAAATTATTTTTGCTGCATGGTGAAAGGGTTTTCAGGTATCTCATGAATAGTGACTGTGGGGCAGAGCCATGCTGATGCTGGTTTTTTTTGTTTTGTTTTTGTTTTTTTTCCTGTATTAGATAAACTAGGAAAGAGCAAAACACAGAGCCCTTTCATGTTACAAAATCTTTCATTTCAAACTTTTTTTTAGATTTCTGCGTAATGAGCCACTTATAGTTTTCGAGTCTGATCTTGTAATTGTGAGCTTTAGGGTTTGGTAAGCTGCAAATGTGCACGTTTTTGCAAAGCAGTCATTTGTGTGCTAAGGCTGCAAGGCTATTCTCTTGCAAGAAAAAAGAAAAGTAGGTTAGCGTGCAATCCATGGCCACAGCAGTTGGTGTAACTCAGTCACGATGCTTGTGCCATTCCCTTCTCCAGGCACTGGGATTTGAGGGTAACATTTGTAATATTGTGTGCTTTCACATGCTTATCAGCTTGCTTGCTTCAGCAGATGTAATGTGTGCCAGCCCTCTTTTGAGTTATTATTTTAACAAATGGGTGGTTTTTGGTCAATGGTAAGAGCAGCATTGAAACCATGCAGGGAAAGAGCTGACACTCCCCTTCACCTTCACTTAAACTGGAGCTGCACCCTCGGATTTTGATTTCCTCGGTCACTACTAAATGCTTCTTCTGGCTGATATGGCTCAGAATGGTGCCACACGTGCATATGCATGAAAGCCCTTTGTAGTGTGAAATTAGGGATGAAAGATATTGCTAATCAGCCCTAACAATGCAGGACTTATTCCTGGACGAGGGGAAAAGGGAATGTGGGGAATGGATGTTTCACAAATGTATAACACATTCAGACGCGTTGTTATGCCAGTGTTGGTGTCTGTGCACGGACGCCCTTTTCAGGCTGTAAAATGCTGCTGTTCATGCAGGGAATTTAAACAAGCCTCCTATTCAAGGCCGAAATTCAAAATAACGCCAAAATCCAAATGGAGGCACTTCAGTTGCATAATAGTGTCTGTTACAAGGAGGCCTTGGTGCAGCAGATGATGTAATGCTCCTTAAGATAAGGCCCAAGCTGGGGTTGGAGAAAAAGGGAAGACGGTGTCAGTGACACAGCCACTAAAAGTATTGCTAATGGTATCAAAGCTATCCATAGGATGTTAATTAGCACGCCTGAATAATTCCAAAGTTGATTGTGTTACAGCTGTACATGTGGAAAAACTGCTCGGTGCTACCTGTTCTCTCTGATTATAATCGCTTTTTCCCTGGGGTGAGCTTTCTTGAAGTTCAACAGTGTGCTCAAGTTCCTGTAGCCGATAAATGGGAATTTTGATGCTTGCTGTAGGAGCTGAGACTGCCTCTGTCTGCCAAAGAGACGCTTTCTGCTGCTTGCTGAAATTGTGATGCTTCTCTTTGGGGCTGTGCCTGTAGCTGTCACTGTTCCGAGGCCTCCGGCAGTTTGCTACTTTAGTCCCTCCTCGAGCTTGTGGTTAATGCAGACTTATTTTCTTTAGTTTAGGAATAGTGTTTGTTGCATCCTCGCCAGATTTTGGACTGGCGTGGTCCGAGGGGTGACACAGGATTGCTGCCTTACCTCTGGGCCTGCCCCATCCCCTCTCCCCCCGCTTTTACAGCGCTCGCTCCAGGAAATGCTGAGAAAGTCGGGAGTAATGGAATTCATGAAATTCAAGCTGTGCTTCAATGAAAACGTGTTTTCAATGTCTGCCTCCTCAGGAGCCCGGGACTGAAGTGTGATTGTTGGCACTGGGAGGGGGCCGGGGATGGCAGTGCCGGAGTCAGCGCTCGGCGCTCCGGCTGCCGGGAGCTTTGGGACAGCTTCAGGAATGGTTTTGCTATTCAGCTGCCCAAAAAGCCCAGGCGTTTTCCTGCTGGGTTTGATCTGGCTGTGGGGGTCTGAATGGCAGTGACATGTTGGAGAGGAACGTGACGGGGGAAGCATCAGCTGGGGGTGGTTTATCCTCCCCCTCTCTGCTCTTGATCCTGCTCACGGTGTCCTTTGAGTGTCCTGCAGCCGATTAAGGGTGAGAATTATAATGGTGGCTCAAAAGCCTTTGGTAAAACTCATTAATTCATTCCTCCTTTAATTAGACACCCAGCCATGGGCTTATAATTATCAGAGCCCAGGAACATTTGCAGCTGTAATAAGCTGTGCTGCATCAGTTGCAGAAATCATGGATTTTTGGCAAATGTAGATATGGTGAACTCTTCTCAGGTCTTGTTTTTGGTGAGGAACATGCAAGGATATAGAAATGAAAGAAGCAGCTGAGTGTGTGTTGTGACTGACCTCTGGCTGAATCTTGCCTTGTGGTGTTAAACTGAGAGGAAAGGGTGGAGTTGTCCTGCTTATAAATATTTTTTTTTCCTTGGGAGGTGTAATAATGTAACTTCCAAAGAGAGAAAAGAGGAAGGAGAATCTAATGAAAATATTATCTTAATATGGAATATTATATTAAACCTTTAGCACCTGAGAGAATTACACTTGGAGTAAGTGTAACAGGAACAGTTGCAGACATTGCACACAGAGCCCATTTTGCTTTTGGAAGTTAGGGAATAGCCGGGTGTTCTACAATGAAAAGTACCAGGTACTTATTTTTGAGTCTTCTGGGGGAAGAAAATCAATAGTGAACTTCTGTTGGTTTGCAATCTCTTCTTGTTTCTGAAATGGGAAGCAAGGTAATTTTCAGAACTAATTTGTGCAGCTGACCCCCAGCAACAGATGATTGGGGTTTTCTGAGAGAAGCTTGTGCTGCTTCTGGTACCTTTGAAATGCTCATGGGTTTTTTTCTTTTGCAGATGAAGAACTAGAGGGAAGGCTGAAAGGATTTCAGGGAAGGACTTGTTATTTCTACCCTATTGCATCTCTGCTTGTAGTTCCTATCCTTGCAAATGCCTTGGTAGACCCTGATAATATGAGCTCCTTTCAGCATTGGACTGACAGGCTGTCAAGTGCAAGCAAGGCACAGACCTAGGAAAAGGCTAGGGATGGAGATAGCTGCTTGCCACTGGGCTTAGACAGAGATGATTGAAGAGATAGGTTTCCTTTTTTAATATTTTTTTCCTTAGGATTTTTAACTTGAGTAAGGTTAGAATGAACACTTTGGACTTGAAAAAATGGGAGCTATTGCATGAGAGTAGATCAGAGGTACTGCTAGGCAATGGCAAGTACTAATGTTCTTATTCCCTCAAGAGGGAAACTGTTTCAATTGGAGTAGGTGGCAGGAAAAAATGGATCAACTGTGTTACGGGTCTTTTTCTGTCTGGATTTAGTGGAAAGCACAGATAGTACATCCAGTGAGCATGGAATGATTTGTTTGACACTTCTGTAGCTAAACAGAAGTCTTTACTTCTGATGAGGGTGCTATTTTAAAACCACTGTACAACACTACTTGTGTGCCTTTTTGTATTACAATATGTGGCTGCTGTTTTCTGTTTATCCTTCCCATCCCCTCCCCACACAGTCTGAGTTATTGTTGGTTTATGAGACTGAGTAGTGCCTGGAACCTGGATGGGACTGGGCTTCATCCCTTGCCTCTGAGGTCAAATGTGCTGTGTCTGCTCACCTTTCCTCATTTCTGTATATATTTAAAATTCCTTCAGGTTAGACAACAAACATTGGATCAGCCTGAGTAGACAAATTAGCTGGAGCAGTAAATTTACAGGGTTGAAACTGCCTTTCAATCTCATAAGTACAACTTGGTAAATATCCTGCTGAGGTTCTTGGCTGGTCTTGTTGACCATGCTCTGGGGCAGGTTTCGTTCTCTAGCTGTGAACCTCTTGATCACTGAGGCGTTTTTTTTTTTGAGCTTTTTCAGCCTGACCTGCTGCAAACTAAAAATCTCTTCCCACAGAAGCTCTTCAGCATTTTAAATGCTCCAATATGAAATGGCAAGCTGAAGATGATGAGTGTGAAACCCGTCAGGTGCTGCTGACAGATTTCTGCGTGCGGACGAGCGGTGCTCTGGGAGGTGCTTCCAAGGTCCCTGCCTCGGCAGGCGGCTCTTGGAGAAGCCGTGTGAATGATCGTGGATGCTGGCAGGGTTCTGCTGAGGTGTAAATAACAAGGTTGGACAGTTTACGCTGGCTCTGCTGTTTTTATTAGTGCAGCTTAGCTTTTGCCTCGGGTGATGTGGAGGTTATGGGAGAAGGAGGAAGGGACAAGCTGTGAACTTGCCTCCTCTCCCAGCAGAGGATGATGAGAAGGCATGGGGATCTGGTTACCCTAATCCCCCCTTGGCATGTTAATTCTTCTTGTCTCTGCATTTGTATCTTATGTCTGAAATTCTTACTGAGGCAACTGCTTGCTGGGTCACGTGTGTCTCACTGCAATGCCCTTTCAACCTTTTTTTTGTGTGGATTTTGTTGCAGCTATTAAAATTCAGTAGCCTGCTGTAGTATTTCATCGCTGTTAATTTTGTTCCCAAGAAGGTATTGTTCTGAGCTATGGCTGCTTATCTTATTCCTGTCCTAAGTACATTTACTAGCTATTTGTGAGATATGACATCTTCTGCCTGTGGTTGACCCACCTCTGCAGATCTGAGTTCATTTTTGTGGCTAGATCTGAATCACCTTCTGCTGATGGGAGGAGATGTAACCCCTTGGACCACAGCAGTGACAAATACCACTGGTGAAATGTAGTTCTGCAGGTGTAACCTATGGGCTGGACTCAACACTAACCTAATTATTAGGTTTGGTTTTCATGTGCTGGCTCCAGCAAGGGTGGTCTTGATTATGTGATGCAATAAATTAAACACAAGGTTCCTGAGAAAGAACCAGTTTCCAGGATGGCTTTGGATGCTCGTCGAGGTTCAAGTTCAAACCAGGCGTGTCTGTTTTTTCTCTGCCAAAGTGAAATTTGCTGCTTTGTCAGATGTAGTGAATGTTGAGCTTCCTTTCTAACAGCTGTGCCTTCAGCTGGGATTCACCAACAGTTTAGTTCTTTACTTCCTACTCACAAACACATCCATCAGCATTCCTTTGATACTAAAGCTAGTCCTACAAGGCTGTCATCCTTGAGGATTTGAGCAACTAGGCTTTTTTCCTTGAGCTTGTGTTCAGCTAGCCTTTGACATGCTGTTGCCTTCCAACAAGTCACTGGTCATGTCTCCTGGGAAAATAAGAGATCCTGAGTACTTTCTGTGTAGCTGCACTCAGACCTTGGTCAGTGCATGGTCATGGCCTTGTGCTATGAATATGGCTAACTGTAAACAGGGCTGAGACCTTCTGGAAACTGCTGTTGTCCTCAGTTTTATTCTCAGTGAGGAATATTTTTTTCCTCTTAAGGTCAGGACATGTGAGACAGAACCACAGTGCTGTTCTAAGGCTGCAGTAAGGAAGTGCTACGTGGTGAAAAGTTTGATGTTAACTGCAAGTTGTATATTCTTTTTGTAGTCAAAACATTAAGTATCCTGGGATAAGAATCTTGTTCTTGGTACACCTGTGGCTTGGCCTGCGTGGCTCTTTGTGTTCCAGGACAGTATTTCTGCTGATGTAGACGAATTAGCTGGTAGCTGGGGGAGCAGTTTGTGTGTGTGCACATCCCATCAGCTGGGGGAATGGTGCTGGCCACTGCATGTGGCCATCAGTGCTGCACTTGGGGCTCCTTCACAATCCTGGCTGTAAAGCTCTAAAGCTCTGCCAGTGCTGCTGAGTGGGGTCTCAGTAGGTAGGAAAGCATCTCCTGTGATTCCCAGCTGCTCACAAGGAATGGGGTCTTCAGGCTGTTTATGCTCTGTGCTTTGCTGTCATGTATTTACCATCCAGGCACAGGCAGATAACCCCCCGAGCTTGTGCCCCTGGTAGAAAGGCTTCCAAGGGGGGTTACACATTCCAGGCACGTCCTGGCTCAAGCTGAGTTAGTCATGCGTCTCACCAAGCGTGTCAGATCTGAGACGATCTGTCTCTCTTGCTTCTGCTCTCTAAAGCCATGCTCTGTGAAAGACAGTAATCAACAAAAGGGCAGTTGGAGTGGTGGAGCCTGGTTACATGATCTTGTCACTTCTTTCACCCTCATCTTCAGAGACAGTGTTTTGAGTGCAGAAGTATTTTCAGGAGCCTGGGAAAGTGGCTGGGACTGTTCTGTTCAGCTGTAGGGCACTGTCTCAAATTAAATAGTGGCAGCCAGTGATAGGAAAATGAAAAATATCTAATTTTTTAGGAGAAAACCAAATGAAAACTTGATGCCATGCTATCCCTCATGATCATATTCTGTGTCTGGAAGCTACTGCTAAAGCTCCTAGTCATTACATGTGGGATTGCACTATCATGTCTCTAAATGTATGCAAAAACCTGTTCATGTGCCTTCCCTTACATGTTTTCCACCTGAGGGCATAATCTAGTGGCAATACAATCACTTCCATAGCAACCAGCATGCCATAAACAGGATTATGGCACCTAGACAGGATGGAGGCACAAAGAATTCAGAAAGGAAGTGCCCCCTCATGCAAATACCCTCATTATCATGGAGGAAAAGAGGAGAAATAGTGACGTGTGTGTGTGTTTGTGTGGCTGTGTCACCAGAGAACAGGGGAGGAGGAAGGGCACAGGTTCACGTGTGTGGTGTGTCCTTAAACTGATGTGACAAAGCCTTAAGAGGGTGAATCTGTGTCGGTAGCAAGGCAAGGTAAAGCCTACAGAGAGCCTGTCACTGATCTCAAGGTGCAAGTGCACCAGCCTGCATTGTCTCAGCTAATGAGGTTAAACCCCTGAAGGCACCAGGGACACATTCTAGCCATCTCTTGCCTTCCTTTCTTCCACTTCCGTGGACACTCTTATCCTCCACTCTGTAGAGGGTAAGGTTTGTCTGCTATAAAGTACTGCATTTGTTTCCACTAATGCTGTCTGCAGAGTTAAATTAAAATACTTTCTCAATACACATTCAAGCTTGTGCTCCCTTTTAGTATAAACTTGAGCTGTTTTATTGTCAAAAATGATGGGAAGAGCCAGCAAAATCAAAAGCTTCTGTCTTTAGCTCCTTCTGCAGAGAAGACAAATAGTGTCACGTAATGTTCTTCTGCAGACCCATAAAGGAAAGAGAACTACTTTACTTGCACACAGTTACTGCCAGTGGTATTGTAGTTGGTTTTATGCTGCATAGATTTAAGTGAGAACAGTTACTGAGTGCTTTGTAAGAGTGAGCAGCTGCTCTGCTCTACTTTGTTCTGCAGTTTATGCACCACTTGCTTTCATTCAATAAAAGGCAGCATGAAAACACGGGAGTTATTGCAGATATTTGGTCTGTGACTTCAGGGTATCTTATCATGGGGCTGGTCAAAACTTCTTTCTGGTGAATTGCTCTCAGTCTTCGCAGAGTTTGGGTGATGTAAGGGACGACTCGATTGCTTCAGTCAGTCAAAAGCACTGCTTGGCTCTCTCCCAAGAGCTTTAACACCTGCTAAAAGGGTGAAGAATTCTGGGCAACTGCTGCCAGCCCTTAAGTGCTGTGAAAAGTCTCTTGTCAAAGATCCAGCTTTCTGTCCAGGTTGGGAGTCATGATAATGTTCCCCACTAATCTAAAGGGCTTGGTCAGAGCAGCTCTAACTCTCTATTGTTGCCTCAGCTGCTTTTTGTAGTGATGGTGTTTTTAGAGAGCTGAGTTTGTGGAAAGGGATCCTGGTCACCGGTAGTGATACAAAATTGCTGAGGAGGACGTGGCTCTCTCCTTTTATTGTATTTTTACTGCTGGTCCTGCAATCAGTGAGGTCTGGCAGCCCCACCTGATTAGAGAATAAGCTTCAGTAAGAGATACTGTGAGTCCTGCACTGGGGCAATGAGGGCTTTTTTGTTCCTGATTAGGATGCTCACCCAAAATACATTCACAAATGAGGCTTAAAATACCTGTCTACAAAGAATTGAAAGAAAAAAATCCCTGTAGGGAAGGAAGGATCTCAAGCCTGAGCTATTTCCACTGCAAGTTGAATGTATGGTGCAGCCTGGCTTAAAAATATGTGTAAAACTACTCATGCACAGTAATACACCTGGCTCCCTTTTGTGGCAACCTTTATGGGAGAGTTCATACATAGCCTGGGGTTTTTCTGCTTTACACACTGGTGAATCCCACTTTGGGATAATGTTCCAAACAGGCAAATTGCTGATCTGCACATGTAACAAGATATTTGGTGCTTCAGAAAAGCTGATTGCAAATGCAAAGTTAGCCATGAAGGTAGCTCTAGGTATGGGTGCTGAAGGTTGCTGTAAAGCCAAGGAATGTGGTTCACTGGTCAAGATAAGGTGGCTGAAAGTCCATCCAGCCGCAGCAGTCAACTGAGAGACCCTGAAATCAAAGTAAACACAGCAGGCAAATAGCAAATAAGTAACTAAGCAGTTCCTGGTGTAGATTTGATGAAAATATGTTCCAGGAACCACAGCAGCAAGAAAGGGTGATACCATGTATTTCTGTATTTGTTATTCTGGAACCTCACACTGAGAATGCTGATCTGGCACTTACAGGTGTTTTTAAGTAGCCTAATTTAATTTCTGAGTTTGTGAAGTACTCCCTGCAGGACTGATAAATGCTGTTTGTGCTGTTGTTAGTGGAAGTGGCCAACCTTGGTGATGTTGCAAACATACAAAAGTCATTTTAAGGCGCCACAAGGTGTGTGTTGAATGATAGACCAGAAGTCAGAGCAACCACAGGGATGGTTCACAGCAGGAATGACCCATTGCTCAGCTATCAGTGGCTGTGGCCTGAATGTTGTGTGGGAGGCTGGATTAAATAATCCTTCCCAAGAATTTTCAGGCCAGGGCTCTCTTCTGACTCTGTGTTGCCTCAGAGAGCTGCAGTGAATGAGTGCAGAGTAGGAAGTGGAGGAGGCAGCTGGCTGTTGTCCATTGGATTTCTTCTTCCTTTGCTGGATCCCTCCTCGTGCTTCCAGTTTGAATGTTGTGGGCTGTGTTTCTAACCTGAGGTGTGAGGCTTAAAACAGCAGATTGAAGAGTCTGTGCTCCTGGGTTTTCATTTGGAAAGGCACTATAACCCCAAATCTGCCAGTTAGTAGCTGTGAACATACTGGGGAAAGAAAAAGGGCACAGTTTGTGGGTTGGAAGTGCAAGTCCCTCCCAGGGCCAAGTGAGGATCTGGTGAGCAGGAGTACTGGAGCCTGTTCTTCAGCAGGTGCTGGTGAATCCTCTGGTGGCTGCCCTTTTGCAGGGCTGTGAGCACAGCAGCTGTTTTGACGGAAGAAACCTTTTCTTTGAGGTTTGTTGGGTGGCTGTGCAATACTTTGGGCTTGGCCTGTCAAGCTCTTCTGCTGCAGCACTTCTATCTTGTTGTGACTCTTCACGGATAGGAAATGTTGGTTGTCAATCCAAAGGTAGCAGTAGGGCACAGAAATACACAATAGACCCAGTAATCTCAGCATACCTGGGCAGAGACAAGAGAAAAAGGAGTTGGTGGGAAGAATAGCTCAGGATTACACTGTAAGGGGGGAGCTATCAGCCAGTTTGGGGTGTGAAAGAAAACATACTTCCTCCTGCTTCTTTATAGTTTTTGCCTCAGTGGGTAATGTTGTGGCCTCTCTGAAGGAACGCTTCAGTGTGTTTAAGGCACAAAGGCCTTAAAAAAACACAAAGTGTTTTCAAGGTCAAAGGCCCAGGACTGCTGACTGGTGAGGCTGTCTGTTGGTAGGAGGATGTGATGCTTTCAGAATGCAGAACTGCAGTTGTGAGATGAATTGTCTTTTAGTGGGTGGAGAAGTGGAGGAAGTCTCCATTATCAACAGCAAGTGTCCAAAGTGACTTAAATTTCCCAGTGAAATACACAGTGAAAAGTCGCAAAGGGTAAATTCATCACAAGTAGAGAAATCAAATTGCAGTCAGTGCCTTCTATAAAAGGCACAACTTTTGCTTTCAGCTTGTGGGGCTCACTTTTCCCTGGACAAAAGTTGGTGTTTAGTGCACCTCACAGCACTGTGTAAGTGGTGCATGGGATGGTCCTGGCAGAGCCAGCTGGAGGTGTGTTGGGATGAAGGCTCCCCTCCCTGTGGCCAGGTGTGACAGCAACAGGGGAGCTGCTTGCTGTGCCAGCACTGGTACCCCAGCCAGACTGGAACAGCCATCCCAAATAATGAAATCTGCTCGGGGGCCGTGTCCCAGTGCCACACGGCTCAGTGCAGAGGGCTGGGCTGCCCTCATTTACAAGGTGTGAGTCTGGGAAGCTCTCAGCAGCTGAAGCTTCCACAGGGACGTGGACTTTGCATTTCTGCCTGTTCCAAGCAGCGTTCTGCTGAGAGGTAGAAGCTTTGCAGTAATTTCTTCCCCAGATGTAGCTGCTATGAAAACAAATGTTGGAGGACTATTTTCTCACAATGGTCCTCTATCAAGGGCGCTTCAGCGCTCGCAAGTTACTGGATTAGCATAACAAGGGTGGTTTGAAGCAATGCTGATAAGAGCAGAGTGTTTCCTGCTAGAATTATGATCGAGCAACTTATAGTTCTGCTGTCTTGCACTTTTTTCAATCCTGAACTTAAAAGGAAAGCTTTGGCTGCCTGAAGTGCCACCACTTCCTCTTCTGCATCTGTCAAGTGCAGAAGGATTTGGTACTGTCCAAGTCTGCAGTGCACAGGCTGGGGCTGGTGCTAGAGGAGGTCACTCTTCTGGGAGCTGTGGAGCATTGCAAAAATATTTCCTCCTTGTCTGGAAAGGCTGTTTTTTCTAATAACCTAGATTACCTGCGTGTTCTCAAGTCCTGTGTGGTTTGAGTGTTTTGTTGTTGCTGGTGGTTTTTTATTTAGACTCCTTTTGCAACATACAAGTGCTTAGATATACTCAAAGAGCCCAGGAGAAAACTTAGTGTTGTCTCTTTTCTTACAAGTTAGACAAGAGTTTTGAAGTTGTTTTGAAAGCCCCCAAACAATCAAACCCAAGCATCTTTATGTTGTAGAAATCCATGCAAACAAATTGACTTTAGGTTTGTCCATGTGTACACTGAAACCCCAGGAAATCCCATCACTGTGTGGAGCCCAAACTTTGCTTCAAGGTTTGTACTTGTGATCTGAATCTTTGACAAATGGGTCTGTTTCTCTACAGAGTTGTAAATCTCTTTTTTTAACTTTATAGAGAGTGATGTTCTGATCAATGCTTTCTGGCATTGTCTGTAACTGTGTTCTCAAAGTCTCCTTTACTTTTTAATGGCATTAAAGACATTTTTTGGTCCCAGTTTCCCATAGAATGGCACTACTGTATCTGTGCTGCAGTGGCAAAACCTGTGTTTGTTGGTGAAACTGCATCCAGCACCCATTTGGAATAAATACATTTATATTGCTTGTTGAACAATATAAAGAAATGGATAGTACTGTATTCTAACATACTGAGTATGATTTAAAATTAGATTTGGGCTGTGAACATGGATGTTTGTCTATGATGGGCACCTACAGGCAGGACCTCAGCAGAGAAATAGTGCAAACTTGTGGTTTCAACACTGAGTCTGTGTTTGTGTAAATGGCACCTAAATCCGAGGTCCTGCATTGGGAATTCTAACACTGATGTGACTCTTCCATCCCTAATAAAATTTGCAGCTTTAGACCTTTTAATCACATCTGTGTGAAGTGGAAATTTGTGGTTCCTGAGGTCATGGTCCAGGAGGGTGGCTGGAACATTTTGCTCTCTGGGACTGCTCAGTGATTAAATCAAGGAACTGACCAGGCTGGAAACAGGTTTTTCACACCAGTTCAGAGGCAGGTCTGGTTCCAGTTATAGTGTAACTAGGCCTGGTATGCACAGGAGCAGCCCTGCTAGCCAGGGTGTTTGAACAGCTGCCCAGTGAACCAGACTGAATGCCAGATCCAGGCTGGAAACACTGGATATTCACGGCAGGTGAGTTGTTATAACCCTGCCCTGGCATGGAAACAAAGTCCCTGTGCCTTCACAGTGCTTCAGCACCAAGAGTTGGGTGGGAAAATGTGGGACATGACAGGCTTTATGTTGAATCTCCCTTTTGGAATGTCTTGGAGTGCTCAATCAAGAAGCAGAAATCAGGAAGCAAATAAAAGGTTTCTGGCTGGTTTCTGTCCTCATGTGACCCCATAGGCTTTCCTAAACCAAAACTTTTTATAAACCATCATGGAAAAAACGCCACACTTCTGGTTTTGGCTTATAGATGAGTTGTTTCCTGCCCTTTATGGCTTCTTTCTGGTTTGGAGTTGGAAACAATGTAGAGAGCAAATAGAACAGTCCACTGGACTGCTGGTGAAAGGGTCTGTTAATAACATTTTTGTTTCTGGTTAACTTGTGACCTGCAGAATTGTAGCTGAGCAGGGAATATTCCTCTTAAAGTGCTAACATCAACCCATCCTTTTCAGAGCTTATTATTTTGTTGTTTCTCTCTGCCCTTAAGACCACAATGTCCATTTGGCTTTAACAGCCTTGAGCAGTTCCTGTTGCCACGTGAGCAGGTGATCAGTTTTTCCCTTCTATAGCAGTAGATTGTCAGTGATGGGATGCTCTCCTTGGTGATTTATGTGCACCTGCTCCTCCCCAATGTGCGTGGAAGCTCCGGATGTGACCTGGGAAATGGGATGTGGCCGTTGTGTCACAGGGGCTGAGGTGTAATGCCACCCCACAGCTGGACAGGCAGTGGCACAGATGGCTCTTCAGCAGAGCCCTGGAGCTCAGCTGGTGTCTGTAACAAAGCTCCATCCCCACCTTCCCTGCAAGCTCCCCTCTTGCAAGTCCATCTGCATTTTGAAGCCCTCTTCAGAGCTGTACCTCTTTAGAAGAGTAATGAGGTTGAAGGTGAGATGCAGGGCTCTGTGACTCAGTTCAGACCCATCCATTTGTCAGGGAAATGGTTTTCCAGTGCTGCATTCTGATAGGAAGTGTCAAGCCTGATAAATAGGCTCCAGCTTCCTTACTTCTTCATTTTCCTTGGAGCTTTGTTTCTAGAAAGACATATTGTTATGTGAAATACTGGAGATAGTCACCAGGGACCGACCTGGATTGGAGACAGGGCAGAAATCTTTTAATTTTGAAGCTGGCTGGATAAACAGTTAAATGAAAAACACTTTTATTTTACAGAGACTTTAAAAAAAAAGAAAGGAAGGGAACCAAGACTGATACATTGAAGTGTCTGGGAGGGAACATCCTTTCAGATGTTTGGTGTGTTGGAGATAAAGGCAGCCTCCCTTTAATCAGTGGCCTTTTTTCCAAGTGCTTTTTTAATGCAGTGCAGCCAGTGGGTTTGTGTTTCTGAGTTTCTTCTTTCTGGGCACTGGCTGAAATAGCTCTTCCTGCTGGGATCAAAATCGGAAATGGCCTGAGCTGAACAAGAGGAAGAAGGGGAGTGGCTTACTGGCTGGAAACTTGGTACCTCTGTTTATCTGTTCAGTAGCTGAGAAATAATTACTTTTCAAGTGTTCAGAATTTGGCTAGTGGGACCATTCATTGTCTTGCTGTCCATGGAAGTATGATGATGGAAAAAAGTGGTGTTCTCCTCTTAAGATTTTAGTTATAATGAAGTTGGTGACCAATATTGTGAAAGCATTTTTTTTTTTCATCAACACCACTTTCATAGAGAGAGTTGCCTCGATTCTGCATCAGACCTATTAGTCTGAAAAAGGATTTTTATGTGCTGGGTGAACAGAAGGGAGGCATTCAGGTGACAGCCACACGTGGGATATGGCTGGACATGCTTTAACCCTGATTGGTTTGCAATGTCACACTGGTCATGGATGGTATTTATGTGTTATCCTGTGATTCCCCCTGGGCTCCATGGATGGAATTTAAAGTTTACTTTAGAATCAAGAACCACTGGAACCATTTTTGTCCTTACAATATCAGCATGCATGCAAAAGAGTTAAGAGTTTTATTTTCAGGATCGTAAGTTATGTTGATGCTTTTGAATCTTTTAGTCTGGATTGAATAATTATAAAAAGGGTTCTTCTCTTCTTCTCTCATTTAATATTTGTGGGAGTAATTTTTTCCTAGTGCCTGTTTGCTGGGGAGTAGCCAAAGGATCTAAATCTTGACTATGGCTTAAATTTTGTTTTTTCAGTTGAGGGAAAAGGAAAAGGATGTCTCCAGAGGGGAGACTAAAGTGACCAGCATGTCTTAAATGTGAATGATGAGGTCTTCCTTAATGCTTTGCCCTGGCAGTCTGGGTACTTCTATATTTGCTCTGGAATGGTCAGTATCTCCAGATTAGCAGTAGTCCTCAGGGATGGTGATGTTTTCCAGAGGGATAAACTTCAGTTGAAGAACAATTATAATAATGAAGTTTTGTGAATAGCTGTTCTTTCCTGTACCTGAGAGAGCCCCTTTTGTGCCTGGAGAAATCACTGAGGATTTGAGCAAAAAAGGCTGAAGTCTGGCTTGTCTAGAGATCAAATGCTCCACTAGAGTGAGTATTAAAAATAGTTTGAGGAGCTAAAATGATCTTTGGTGCCTACAGCAATGAGCTACATGAAATAATCCTGCTCAAGTCTTGGGACATCAGAGGCTTACTTTGAGCTGACCTCCTGGTAAAGGACTTGAAATGACAGCCCTTGCAATTCAGCTTGTCCAACTTGATTAGATTTTATCTGGAGCTTGATTGAATTTGTGAACAAGATTATGAAAAGCAACATGACTGTCAATGAGGTGAACAGTCTTTGAGGGGAAATTCTCTGGTATCCCAGAGGGTAGTGCTTTTAAGTTCAGTTATGAATATTAGAATTCCTTGATTAAGTTAGTTGCAGGTTTTAATAAGGCATTTTTGCTGCTGTGCATCAGTTTTAACACAAAGCTTGTGTGGTGTTTGCTTCAATCTTAAACATCCTGAAAGGGAAGAGTCTTCCTCCCATATTACCTGTTACCAAACTGCTCTTGGAGACCCTGGGGTCTTATTGTTTTTGGGAAAAGCTTTGATCATCAAGCACAGCAGCAGAAATAGCCTTGCTTGTAAGTGTGGAGCTGTCTGCTGTGCTTGGCTGCTCCAGCAGGTCAGATGGGAGATGATGACCTCTGGGTAGCTCACCTAAACAACATGTCTTGGTGTTTGTGTAGTGGCTATCAAAGTCAGTCTCACTTGAGGACATAGGGATTTACAGCCTCTTTTTGTAAGAGGGGAAGAAAATAGAGGAAAAGCTGGATTTCTTCCCTCTGTGGATGGGGTAAATGACAGGTTTTGGAAGCAGCTGTGCTACCTCCTGTTTCCTTTTCCTGGCTGTTCTTGTAAGAGTGGCATTGTCTCCAGCTCAGAGACCACACCAGTGATGTGGTGAGTGATTGCTCGAGCCCAGGGAGAGCCACACTACCCATCACAGGCTCCATTGTCACAACTTTTCATGGTGGCTTTCTTGTTTTTCTTCTATTGCTAAATGTTCAGCTGTGATGTTGGAGAAGACAAAGAAAAAAGTCTGACACCTTCAAATGTAGCAGCAGCTGTTAATGAGGAAAGTAGTGCTTTGTCAAAAGTGGGAAGATCTCACTTATTAAAACTATGCTTTTTATGTTTTGGGTTTTTTTCTTGCTGAAGTAAAAGTAAGTTGATTCAGAAATAACAGTAATTTATAGTCTTGAGAACTGTGCCCGTATAAATGATTACAGACCTTTCTGGCTACTGCTGAGTACTAAAGAAATCTAATATTTAGCTGTCTCCTTGTCAAATGTCTTTACAAGTAGTTTTGCTCAAAGCAACCAACAGCAGATGTGACAGATTTTGAAACTAATTTGTACATTTAGTCCCCAAAAACTTTAAATTGTTTTAGTACTTAGTAGGGTGGCAGGATCTACTCCTCTCTGATGAGAAAGTGCATGAAGGTGCTGTATTTCTTGGAGCTTTTCCCTGCTTGAGACAACCATAGCAGCAATGGGTGTGTGTGTGTGTTTGCATGCAGGAAATCTGTGGGTTTTGTCTTTAGGATATTAAATCTGCTCTTTGTTCTATCCCCAACAGAGCTGGCAGCATGGATTGCTTCAGGGCCTCCCATTTCAGTGCAGAGTTGGTTTGTCAGGAGCCAGGCTTATCTATTTGACTTCATGCTTCTCATCTGCCTCGGTGCTGTTTGACCAGCTGAGGGCCAGGCAATTTAGTGCAGGCAGTGACACAAAACACAGTTGCTTCTGCAGTGGTTTGGCTTTTGGTTTATAAATAGTGGGAAGCAGGTAGGTGTTCCTGGCTGCATAAACAATTGCTGTAGGTACAGTTGTGTAATGGCAAAAAGGGAGAGGTGCTGCTGCTTTCCCCTCCCCAAGTCACTGTGTGGGGCAAGCTCAGGGTGAGCACTGTGGGACCTCACTGCCTGAGAAGATGCACCTGATCAATAGTGAGTGCTCAGAAGATGAGCTTCTCCTGCACACACTGGGAAATAGGGAAGAGGAGTTCATTCTTTTCTTACCTCCAAGTGCTCCTGGAAGATAATGACTTGGGGTCTGGATGGAGAGAATTCGAGACATTTCTTGTGCTAGAGCCTGAAAATCACTGCATTCAGATTCTGTGTCTAAGATTAATTTTTGCTTGGATCTGTTGGGGATTTGGTTTGTGTTGTTGTGCAAGAGGGAAGCTGTAACAAGCTCTCCTGCTGTGAGCTGTGGTGCTCAGGCACTAGAGTTAGCTTTGCTCCTCCACATCCCTAGCAGGCTTCCTGACCTTCTCTGGGGCTGTGGTGGTGGTGAGCCCAGCAGCTGGATCAGCTGCTTTCCCACAAGATGCCCATTTCTCTACTCTCTCCTGCGTGTTCTTTGAGAATTCTGATCTTCTGTTGTAAACTTTGGTGTGGTCTGGAGCCCTGGGATTGGGGCCCTTTCACAGGGAAGCTGGGGCTGGGTAGCTTTCTCTGTAGAGGCCACTTCCTCCCTCACTTTCCTAAATTAGTGGAGTGGAACACCTACAGAAGCAGCACAAGGCTGCCTTTGAGGAGTATTAATCCTTTTTGGGTGCCAGCACTTCTCTGAGCTGTGTCAGGCACAGGCACAGCTGCACATCTTACCCCTTCCCCTCCACACCCTCCTTATTTCTGCAGTTCTGCCTTCCTGCTTGTCAAGGAAAACCTGAGCTGTGGACGAAGAGCCTGTGATTATCCTGTACTGCTGTGGTGACTCGGTGTGGCTGCTCATGTGTTTCACCGAGGTCCTGTCTCCTTTGGCTGCCTCCCTGACTGACCCCGCTTGGGACAGGCGATCAATGCCGGGCTGAGCTGGGCAGGATGAGCGGGAGCAGGGCGGTGCTGGCCGGGCTCTGGGGATGCAGAGGAGGGCTTGAGCAGGGAGCTCTCATGCGAGCTGGCAGCCTCCCACCTCCCGGGCTCGTTGCTGTGCAGCTCTGGGAGGCAGCAGCCAATGGGATACAGGAGCATCCACGCAGTTGGGCTCACCGAATGACTCCCGAGGTGCCTTGTTTTCAGTCTGAAGCATGTAACTCCTCTATTGCTGCTTTTCCCCTCTCCCTACCTTTCCTGTGCCCTCCCCTCAGCTGTCTCATTGGATTGTCTGGAGGAAGAACGTGCATGCTGCTGAGTCTCTCTCAGACCGACGGTACTTGCTGCGTTTCTCACACCTGCAGAGTGACTGCCCAGCACAGGGGAGAGCTGTCACCTCTTGTGCTTGGTGACCCCATCAGGTTGGGCAGCTGGAGGCAAACCCGAGCTCTGAGGGCTTGTGCTTTGGCCAGCCCTGTGAGCAAGCTGAAGGTAGCCCTAAAATGGGATCATCAGCCGGTTCACATGCAGGGACTCTCTTCCAGTTGTGTGCCAGCATAAATGCTGTGTTACTGCCTCATGGCTTGGGGTGCAGGGGAGGTGCTGAGGAGCTGGAGCTTGTGTAGGGGAAGCCACTGAGATGGGCAGAGCCTGACCTGTGAAGGGAGGCTGGGAGGCTTGGGACCCTTCAGCCTGGAAAGGAGAAAGAGAAATGGCAGAACCTGTGAGCAGCCTTTGCATAACTGAAGGAGGGACTTGGAGAAGATGGTTCCAGGCTCTTCCCAGAGGTGCCCAGCAAAAGGACAAGCAACAACAACCTCAGGCTGAAATGGGAAATGGAACATGGATGCAGTCACTTATGAGCATTTTTCTTTATAGTGCTGGAGCAGGGGCTGAGGGCAGCTTTGGGAACTCGAGCATTAGAGACACTCAAAACTTGCCCAAGCAAAACCCCATCCATTAAATCAGCCCTACTTTAAGCAGCAGGTTGCACTGCAGTGACCTCCAGAGGTCTTTTCCAGCCTATTGTTTTCTATTGTATGGAATGTGTGGCATTGAGGTTTGTCTCTGAAATCTCAGTAACATGTTGTCACAGCAGCAGTGCCGTGTTGACAGAGTGGAGTGAATGTTGTAAAGCTGGGGCTTTAAATGTGGACATTTAACATTTATGGGAATTAACCTTCCAGGACTCTGGTGCCTATTTTTGAGTTACTGGGAAAGGAGATGAAATAACCATGAATGCTGCTTTCCCCCTTCTCTGTGGGGTGCTGAGTTAAGGCTCAATGGTGCTTTGTTTTCCCAGGTACCCCCTCCTGCCCTGTTAGTGAGATCTCTATTTTTAAAGTGTGCTTCACATTCCTGTATTGTCCATACAGTCCTTTCAGAAGAGTCAAGGCTAACATCCAAGACACAGCCATTCTTATTTTCTCATTAATGAGGTCCAGTGGTGTGCAAGTGGGTTACAATCTAACTGTAATGAAAAGCTAATCACCAGCCTTCTCCACCCTCTGGGGTCCCAGGAGGTTACTGGAACAGCACACTGCCCCAGTTTCTCTTCCTTATGTGTATGATGAGTGCATTTTATAGTTTTGATTGGTGTTTTAAGCATGACTCTTGATAAGCCAGTTTGATAGTTGGCTGCTATGTCTAGGACCAGCATTTGACAGATGACTTCAGAGGGGGAAAGCAACTTAAGTAGCTTAATAGGATTTAGCTCTGTCTATACTGTCCTGCCAGAGCACGTTATAAACCACTTTAGTGGGATTCCTTCTTTAAATATAGCCATGACATAAGTGCAGGCAGAACCTCTAAGAGAACTCTGGGAACTTTCCTGAAAAATCAATCTCTGTGGTTCAGAAGAATTGCTGAATGAATGAATATCAGTGCAGGAACTCGAGGAATCCCACCAGCACTGATCTCATGAGCAGGATAAAAGGATCTCTGAAGGCAGGCTGTGTGTGTATTAAATTACCTATAAAATGCATTGATTTCTAGTGGATATGATGTGTATGTCATGGGAAAGCAAAGCAACTAATGAAAAATCCTGTTAGGACACAGTGGGGCAAACACCTCCTCCTTTTAACTGATGTAACCTCTATTACAGCCAAATAGCCACCAAACCTCTGGTGGTAAAGGAAGCTAAAAATGAGGTGTATTTGTCTTTAAATAGTTGATATAAACCAAGCACTTTGAATTTTTTTTTTAGGCCAGTGGCCCATGATAGCTTTCAGCTTTGCAGGCAAACCCTAAGAGAGTTAAACAGCTTTGAAACAGTTGAAAGGAGACAGATTCCCCACTTCCCCCAACCCCGTGGGGAAATGAAGAAACTGCAGGAAGAGCTGCTCAGAACCAGAGCCATAGAGTGAGATTGATGCCCTGTGAATGTGTTGGGGCATCAGATTTGCCTTGTAATTGTAAGGGTTTTAATCTATAACTGCATCTGCTGTTAGCTGTGCCCCTGTTCACTCAGCAGTGACATTCAGGAGGTGAATATAAAAAGATTGTGCTCCCCTTTTTTCAGGCTGATGCTGGGGAGCAGGAGCAGAGGGGTGAGGCAGTGGCCACTCACCAGGATGCTGCTCTTGAGGGGGAACTTGGCTGTGGTTGCTGAGAGGAGCATCTGCAGCTCTGCACTGCTGGTGGGAAGAGCTGCAAGGAAAACTCCCTGTTCAGCTTGCATTTCCCTTCAGGGCAGCAGCCTGAGGAAGCCCTAATCCCTTCTCACATTTGGCCAGGAGCCTGCAGGAGGCCTTTCTTAGCTCCCTAGCCTTCCTTGCACAGGCTGAGGAGAAGTGGTTCATGACGCTCCCAGAGTTGTCAGTGGTGCAGAAACATGGGCTCCAGCTGTGACTGTGGTGGGTCTTGGCTAGCTTGGAGGGTTTTTTTTTTTATCTGCTTCCTCTGTTAGTCCCTCTATGGTGTTTTTTTTTTTTTTTTTCATGGGTTTGGAGGTTCTCAATAGTGAGTATTGGTAGTCTTTGTCCCTAAGGGTTTTCTTGAGAGCTTTTTTCTTCTTTAAAGAAAGAAAAGGGAAAAAGGTTTTTCAACCCCAAAATAAAATAAAGAAGAGTTGATATCGAAATGTTTCCTGCACATGAAGTAGCCTCTTTTGTGAGAAGGCAAGGTACAGTTTTAGGTTGAAGGAGGAGATTTCCTCCCTTTCTTTTCCCTGTTGGTTTCTTTTTATTATTATTTCTTTTTTTGAACTCTGACTATAGTAGTCTCAAAAGAGGCAGTTTGGAGTGAATTTATGGTGAGAAGTGTGGCACCTGTTTGTCTCTGGCAGTTCAATGGCACGTTTGCATTGTTTGTGCAAGGAGGTCAGGGCAGGTCCACAGTCAATAGATGGGTCAGAGGTCTCTGTTCTGCCTTCCCCAACTTACAGAAGCTGTCCCTATGGGATATTGCCCCTTCCCAGCTCCTCACCACGGCCTCTCCACATGACCCACACACTGCATTGAGGCTGGCTTCAAATACAAATTATTTTAAGGAAGATGTCGTGTGGGCTGCTGGCTGTAGCACAGTGGGCTGTGACTTTCTGAAGATGTAGGGCAGTGTGCCTTTGATTTTGTTCTTTGTGCCCTCCCAGAGGTCAGTCCTCGGGGCAGCAGACCAGGGTGTTTTGCTAATGCAATCAGGAGTGCTGCCTCTCTCACCCTGGGGTAGGCTTACACTGCATTATGAACTGCCCTGAGTTTTTGCTGTGTAAACAGCCTTCTGACCTGCTTCACTTGTGTAGACAAATGCCAGTGAAGCTGGATAGGGTAAATATTATGGAAACTCAGTGCTCTGCTGTTTTCCTGTTGGTTATTTTCATGTTGTTCCAAAACTTCTCGCTCCTTCTTCTGAAGATTGACTTCAGGTTGCAAACTGAGCACAAACTGGATGTGGATCTCCCTACCAAAGACACCTGAGTACACTAAAATGACCCATTGCCACCACTGACACATAAATGCAGAAGCCCAATTATTGCTGCTTACCTTCCTGTCCATTCAGTGCTAATAAAAGCAGTTTATGAAGCCATTTGCAGTGGATTTGTAATCTTGGCTAGAAAGTATCTGTTTTCTTCTAATTAATTTTAATTTTTTTTTTTAACTCGTGTGCCTTCAAATGCCAAAGTGTGTGCTAGAGCTTCTTACTTAGACGTTTTCCTAATAGCTGCAGTTTAGAAAAAGACCTCTTCATTGTGCTAATGATATGGAACAAGTTGTATACATTAAAAAAAAGGCAACATTAAGTTGCCTTTCAAGTCTAACATTAGTAACAATTTGATGTTAAGAGTTTCCATTCCAATTTGGATTCTCTCTCTGTTATTCTGTATAACTTTTGTGGTTCAGTGCAGCAAATGTTGTGCTCGAGTTTATAGCGTGCAGCTGTAGAAGCTCAGCGCCAAAACTCTCAAGACATAAATGGGATTAAAATGGTGCCTGAAGACAAACCAGCAAGTTGAAAATAATGCAAAATAATGGCAGAAGGGAGCAGAACCACGTTATCCACAGTGGTCATGCTCATGGAAACACTGCCATTCCTGCTGATGGATGGGCTGACCCTGTTGATGGGTTGGGGAAAGTTTCCACAACTGGGACAAGTATTTGTTTTGTGTTCCACTTTGGGGTGGCTCTGCTCATTTCTGTGCTCTTTCCTCTCCCTCCTCAGTGCCTTGTTTATCCTCTCCCTGATAGAAATGGCAAAATACTGGTGACTGGTGTGTGCAGCTTGCAGTGACCTCCCTGCCAGGACATCCGAGGCGAGGATTTGGCTCAGTGTCTTCAAACTCCGTAGTGGCCGATCAGTTCAGATTTGGTTGTCTGGTTTAAGAAGAGATGATTAAGAAGATCAAGAAGTTGCTGTAAGCCTAGATACTGCTTAATCTGAACTGGTGCCATGTCTCCTGGAAAGGACGGGGTTTGGGCTCTGCAGAAGAATGGGAGACTTGTAGATGATGCATGTAATTACCTCTACTGGAAGGCCCAATCTTTGTGAGGAATTGTTAAAATTCACAGGGGCAGGATGAACATTTGGGTTTGAAACCCAAATCTAATGAGGAACAGCAATAGCTGAAGAACAGCTAACGTGGAGTAAAGCACAGACTCTGTACAGCTGGGGTCTTGGAAGAAAATCCTTGAGGCTGCTGTCTGTGCCAGAGCATGAATGGCCATCATAGATTAAAAAAAAAGCAGTGTCCCAGCACTTGGCTTGATAGAGTGTAAGGACAGGCACTTGGGAGAGATTGTGTTTTTCCCCTCTAAATGAAGTGTATTGTCTCTGAGAGTGCACATTGTAGGAGGGGGAAGGGAAAAAAGGATGGAAATTGGATTAAATCACTGGGCTTCAGGCCGAAGCGTTTCCTGCTTTTTTTTTTT
>VYXF01006257.1:1275866-1333865 GCA_013397295.1 Polioptila caerulea | reverse complement strand
GAAAGTTTTTTGTGTTTTTTTTTTTTTTTTTTTTTTTTTTTTTAAATACACCAGTGCTGCCTCACTCACGTGCTGGGCTCTGCAACTGTGCCCAGGTCCCTGCCTGCAGGCAGTGCCATGTCTGTCTTTCCTTCAGGGAGTTCCAGCCCTGCAGGAGCACAGCTGAGCTCCTGCTGGGGGGCTGAGGATGGGGAATTGTCTTGGTGTGGGAATTTATACAGCTCTTGAGCACAAGCCAGGCAATACAGGCAGTGCTTGCTTAGCTCTGACTTGTAGGAGCATTAAATTCATACTTCCTTTATAGTATGGGGTTTCTTTCCATTATCCAGTTTGCTGGAAAATTACCTTGTGAGGAGCCCGTGTTTTAAGGCATTAATGGATGATACAGTTTTCTAACCAAGGAAATCAAGTGGCTTCTCCAAGACCTCGAGCAGAGGAGCTGCTGTTGGGTGGGAATGTGTGAGCTAATCTGCTGTGGGAAAGGAATGTCTGGTGGAATTGTGTGGATCTGCCATGGGTGAGCCGGGCAAGCCGGGTGTGGATGTGAGTGGTGCAGGATACCTGCCAAAATTCCTCCAGCTGCCCTTTTGGTGCCCTTCATCCCAAAGAATTATCTGATTCTTGCCTTTTAACAAAATTAACTAATGGCTGTAACTTTGTCCAACTGGGAATATTAGGAAGAAATAACCTTCTAAAGATGAAGGCCTGTTCCCATGAGGACTCCTTCCACGTTTTGCTGGTCTGGGATTTGGGGCAAAGACCTGCATGAACACTGATGCATCCGTGGTGATGGGCTTTTTTAGAGTCCTGCTAGGGAATTTGCAGAATCCCCAGAAAGGAAATCCGCCTTTTCAGCGAGAATGCTCATTTGACAAGCTGCCAGTTCTGAGCTAAGCCTCATTTAATAAAGATTTAGTCTGTGGGGACCTGTCAGTGGAAACTGAGTTTGGTGAGAGTGTCTCATTCTTTTCATCACTGTAGTGCAGAGAGGCTTTCAGCCAGCACTATGGAGAAATAGGGATAAGAACATCCAATTTAGAGGACCCCCTTACCTCTGGGAACGTTTCCTTGCTGTGTAAGATGGAGATTGCTGAGTTGGTAACAACTAAGGGAATAAATGGATTGTTATTTGACTTCAACCCAATAGGACTCCACTGTTCGCTGCTGATTAGCACAGCTTAGATCTGCATTCATGGGCAGGAAAAAATATCCAACCCAATTGTTAAGCAAATCCTTTCTCCTCTGTGCTTTCCATCTCTCTTTGGTGTGTGATATGAACTGCTCTGATGAATTCCAGCACCTGCCCCTGTGTAAACTGTGAAAGCTGAGGTGTGCAGACATACCTGAGCTATGTATCATTCAGCCATAGCTCTCAAAACCTTAGCAGTGATTATATTGAGTTGGTTGCTGCAATAAGCCAAGGATCAGCAAGTTGTGTCTTTTTGGCCTCTGCACTGCTGGCTTCTGCGAATTGGACCAAATATAAAGGCAGAATTGAAAGTCTTTATTATGAAATAAGGGGTCACAATGTGAATATGGAGGAAATTATGATGAATCTTTAATCAACCTAGCCTTGTTCTTAGTTGTTGCTTACTTGAGAAATTAATCTGAATTAACTGGAGGAATAAATTCAAAACAGATTAGTTAAACCACTTTAAATGCACTAAAGTGAATCAAACTACACTGAATTAAGGCCATTCAGGTTAAACTACATTAAAACCCTGTGTGAACACTCATTTGTAATTAAAGTGGCCTTAGTTCACAGCTCTAATACCAATTAACTCTATAATGCCTGTGCCTGTGTAGAGAGCTTTGCAGTTGGGGAAACTGGCCTGCTCATTTAACCAACCTGTAAGTGGAATTGAGAGATGGAGTCATGCTAAGACAGGTTTCAGCTGCAGATCTGTTTTTATTCTAATGTGTCTGCTGCATTGTCTTAAGGTGTTTTAAAAAAAAACCAAACAAAAAACCCCCAAAAAACAGGGAAAAAAAAAAGCATGACACAATCCTTGGCATTTCCTGCTTTCCGGAAAGGAAAGCCAATAGCCAAAAAAAGCTGAAGGCAAAGCGTTGGCCTATATTGCTTGTTCCAGTGTGGACTTGCCCTAAATATATCTGTAATCTCCTGCCCTCCCTTAGCAGTGTGCTTTCTCTGGGAGATGTGTGTAGAAGGGGCTGGGATGGTGGAACCTGTTCTCTGTTTCCATGGTGCTCTTCCCTGTTGCAGAGGGATCCCTCATGGAAGAGAATTCATCTCAGGGCCGTGGGAAAAGCCTCCTCCACAGCACGTTTCCTGCCCAGCTCTGCTCCTGCACTGTGCTGAGCACAGTCACTGGCCTGGGAAGGCCTGTCCCCACTGAGGGGATGGGGATGGGGATGCTTTAGTGCTGACATCAGCAGCACTTTGCACATCCTCCCCCCTCCTTCCATGGGCCACTCCATGGCTGGCTGTGTTCCCTGCCCTTCTGCAGGGGCTGTGGGATGAGTGACATCCCGAGACACTCCAGTGTCTCAACAAACACCTCGTCCAGCATTGTTTAAGTACTGAAAATCAACTCTCTGAACACACAGCGTGTTCAGAACACGTTGATGAGGAGGTCAGAGTGTTCCTCGTGTTGCCAGCATTTAAAAAAAATAATAAATCAATTATCTTGGTAGAACATAGCTGCTTATCATCTGTCAGTGCATAAGCTTTTTAGAGAGGTGTCCTGAAGTCTGGAAGGAAAAAAAAAAAAGTGGTGTAGGAAGTAGTGTAGGCATGACACTATCCCACAGCAGTTTCTTTTCTTGCTGAGATGACTTCCGTCCTTCACGGAATAAATAGAGATGAGTGCTCCTTTGGCAGCAGCCCAGGTTGCTTCATTTGTTCTTCTGGGAGAACGTTTTTCTCTTCCCACACTCCTTTAACCTCTTCTCTCTGTTTTATTATCACTATCTCAAGTCGCTGCATGGAAATACAGAAGGAATACTAGCTGCAGATTCAATGGGAAGCTTTCTTTTGGCAAAAGCTGACTTTAAGGTAAACCTTTCTCAGTCTGGCAATGATTGAGGCAGCTGTGTTCTTGAGGTGCTCAAAAGCTGTAGCTCTTTTTGTTCTGGGGGCTGAAATTACAGAGTTCTAAGATGAAATGCCTTTAAAATCATTGATGGAAAATTAAAAATGAAACTGCAGTGCTTCTCAGGAACCACTTGAAGGCTTCAGTTTTGCTCTCAAATTTCTTAAGGAGTTTTGGTAGACTTTCCAACTGGTAGTAAAATAGCAATCATCTGTTCCATGTGAAGAGCTTCTCACTATTCTGTGCTGCTGTTACTGCAGTTAAGGTTGAAAGAATGTGGCAATTGGAAGTTGGATAAATTGAGATTGGTAAAACTCGTACCTGATAAACACCTGGATTGTTTTGAGCCCTTGTGTATTCAGAATTAACTTAAACCTATTCTGCTGCCAGGACATTTTGTGCCCAATGATCTTCATGGCAGAGGGGACATGGTGTGAAGAAGAGTCACTAAGCCAACACATTTCTGTAAAGGCAGGTGATGAGCAAACAAAATTTAATGCAGTGGTAAACCTTGACATTTAACATGAATGCACCCAGAGTTTGCCTCCTACACCATAGTGCCTTGTGGCTTTATTTAGGCTTTCCCCTTTCTAAGGAAATAAATAAATCTTGTATCTCCCTTTTCTTGTGTTCTTATGTAGATCTCTTTTCTTTGTGACTTCATCTGCTGGACGAGATGAAATATATCTCCCTTAAGTGCAGCTAAAATCAGCCTTCCAGGACCACTGTCCATAGAGATATTCAGATTCCTTTTGGAATTTGCAAGCTGAAAGGGGCTGTTTCATATGGGGAGTTTCCACCCAACAGACAAGGCTGTATATTGTTTTATTTTATCCCCTGTTTCATGTGGGGGGTTTTCATCCAGCAGGCGAGGCTGTATCTTGGTTTATTTGATCCCCATTAACATGAGGCAGGGTCTTGGAGAGCAGAGGTTGAGCAAAAGCTGAAGGTTGATCTGCATCTAAGTCCTTAGGAATTATATCAACACCCCACCTCCTGAAAGAGCTGACCAGCCCCTGGGTAGCTTTGTGAGAGATGTTTTTGCTGTGCACTGTGTTTCCCCTTTCTCTACATCTGTCCTGAGGCTCTGGATGTTTTCTGCCCCTTTTTTGGCTCCATACTCCCATGGAGGTGGTAAGTACCACAAATCCTGGCAACCACCCTGGGACTGGGAGAGCTGTTAACATTGCAGCACCATCCCTGCCCAACCCTGAGTGCTTTCAGGTTCCATGGTGCCTCTCCAAGCTAGCAATGCTCCTGTGGTTACCAACCTGTGTGCAGCTTTTATTTTGAAAGTGCTTCCTGATGCTGTAGCTTTGTCTCCTGCTAGTCTGGTGGATACCACTTGGATTTACTCTCATTTTCAGGGGCTGCTCTGTCTCCACTTCTGCCATTAGTGTCAGTGCAGTGGTAAAATGCTGTTCCTCCAAGTTGTCTCCATTTTCCTGTAAGGGCAGTTCATGCATCATTTGCTATAAAGGTTCTGATAGCTCAGCAAATGTTCGAAGACAAATTGATGCTCTTTTGTGGCAAAAGGCCCAGTGCATAATTTTACATTTACTTGGGATAATGTGGCCTTGGATAACCGAGTCCCAGATTTACTGGTGCAGGATAGAGTGTCTAAGGGTTTATCCAGCCTCAACCCCCCTTTTTTAAATACCGTCATTTAATCCTGACAAGCAGGCAGAGGAATATCTTTGGTTGTGACCAGGCTTTCACTGCCAGCCAGTCCCTGGGTCCTAAACTGACTCATCAGTCAGAAAGATTAATAACTGCTCTGCTGGATGATTTCACTTGTCATGGCACATATCCATTAATGGAAAACAAATATTCTCTGGAAAATGAAATGCAGATTGTGGTGTAGTGGCCAGCCAAGTCCTTTTGGCCTGATGCAAATTTAAAGCATGTATTAAGTGTCCCTTCAAAGCAAGGGCTTCAGGTTGCTTGCTGGTTGGCAGTCTAATAACCATTTTTCCTTTTTTTTTTTTTTTCCTTTTAGTATTTCCTTTTATTCCCTTTCAATGGGGGCGGTTCCCCTACATCTGGAGCTGCAGTGTGGATTTTTTTGCTGATAGAAGATTTGCTGGGAGGATGTTTTCAGCTGAGTTTGTCTTCCCAGCAGTAATGCCTTTTAGCATGTGCAGGAGGGCTGCGGGTGTGAAGAAAGAAATGCAGGCGAGCAGGGCAGGAAAGCTTTGCCTTCCAGCAGCCTGACATGTTTAAAAAATAAAGAATATCCCTGAGGAGCTTTGGTATGCCAAATGTGTTAGTTAAATTAGCATGGAGTGCTCGTTGATGGCAAGGCTTCAGAAGTGGGGGAACGCGGGGCTCCGAGCACAGCTTCCCTCTCGGAGGCCCCTTTCTGCTCAGGAGCTCCAGCAGTGCTCACACCATCTGGAGAAAGCATGGGAAAGGGGGACTGGGCTTTTTCCCTTCCACCCCCTCTCCTCGCTGGTAGAGATCCCAGAGTTCACTTTGCACAGCAGGGCTGGGTTTCTGCTCTTTAGTTTGGGACAGCAGCATTTGTGAGCTCCCCCCGTCCTGGGGCTCTCCGTGGGCTTTGGGAGGGTTCCTAAAGGCTGGGAAAGCCAAGAGCAAGGGGCTACGTGGAGCATCTGTGGTGCAGCACTTGGGTTTCACTGGTGTGCACCTCGTTATGTGTGGCTGACATTTCTTGGCTGGGAAGGCCCTTGTGTGGCTTGTTTGCCAGGAGAATCACTCAGCAGGGAGTACCTGTGGGGCAGAGCGGGGGGAAGACGGAAAAGCCTCCAAAGAGCAAGTTCCTACCAGGCCCTGTTAGAAACAGTCACCAGTTGTGAAAGTTCCTTACTTTAATCTCAGCATTCTTTGTTGTATTCCTTTTGATCAGAAGGAAGTTATTGTTTCAATCAGGAGGAAGCATATAAATGTTCCTTAAGGAATTTCTGCATGGGGAGGAAAAGAGATACTGGTTTGAAAACCCAAGGCTTTGTTCTAGGTTAGCTGATACACATCTATGTCTGCATTCCCAATATTGGGGCAGCAGCAAGTGGCTTGGGCTCTTCCTAGATATTTAAATAATTTCTAATAAGTTGGCATTTGTCACCACTAACAAGGATTTAGCAAAAAAACCTTATGGAAAAAATTGCATCCTTCTGCTTGTTTCAGGCAGATGGGGAAAATGTGGCTAGATATGGTATTGGAATAGTTTGGTTTTTTTTAAATTTTATTTCATTTAACAAAATTGGTTTACATTTTTAGAATTTAGGCAGGATTTTTTGAATAAAAATAAACTGGAAGGGAATTAAACACTTACAGCTTCCCTTTCCTCTCAGGAACATGACTAGAAATAGGTATAATTCACACTAACTCAACTTGTGACTGCTTCAAGTGTGTCTGTAGCATCCACGTTTGTTGTACCTATATATGTGGATGGTATATGGAGGGGTTTAGCATTTCTTCTAGGTCTACCTTGAACAGAAGCATTGCATGGAGATGGATTTTTTAAAAAATTAATCTCATACATGTATAATAAATTCCACCCCCTTTCAAACCCACTCATGCACTTGGTTTTCTAATGAATAAGCCTGCATATTTATTCATGAAGATTAAAAAACTGTACAGATAGAGGCAGCTGGCTGAGCTATTTTTTTTTATTATTATTTTTGTCCTCTAAATCTGCTGACCTGTGATCAGTAGTAAAGAGGAAACCCTCTGATTGACTTAGGCTGTTTGCAGACTGGGACAGACAGAATGGCTCAGCTGTTTACTGCTGAGGTACAGAAAGTGGTTCCGTTGAGTGGGATGGAGAGAGGGGAGGGCAAGTGAGACAGAAAAATCACCTGTTTATATTTTAAAAATGTGCCAAGCACACAAAATGAGTTGTTTTCAAGGTACGCCTTTGCAGAGCCCTCAAGCATCGCTGGCTGGCCCCAGGTGTGACCCCCATCTCTGTTCCTGCAGGCCCTGCTGCTGTTGGGTGGCATTGCTCTCTCCTGCCTGGCTCTGGACCTGCTCTTCCTGCTCTTCTACTCCTTCTGGCTGTGCTGCCGCCACCGCAAGAGCGAGGAGCACCTCAATGCTGACTGCTGCTGCACGGCCTGGTGCGTCATCATCGCCACCCTCGTCTGCAGGTACGGCCTCCCCCTCCTTTGCTGGCTCCTGTCTCACACCCTCGCACTTCAAAGGCTCTGCCTCTGCTGCCAGAAATGAGCCTGGCAGTGGAGGGTTGGCCAGATCTCCATCAGCTGTGTCCATGGTGTCCATGGGCCTTCACAACCTGGCCGAGGATGTTCAACCCTTGGGGATGAACGTGTCACACCTGCAGCTTTCCCTCTGGAAGCAGAGCTAGTCCCAAGTTGAGTTTCCATGGTGTCAAGGGTCACCTGTGCATGTCAGAAAGGATAAATAGGGTCTGAGCTGGGTCACCAGCAGCTGAGGCACTATTCTACCCAGTGAGCAAAGGGAAAGAAAAGAATTTGTCACTTCTAGAAGGGATTTTAACAGAAGATAAGATCCTACATAGGAATGCTGACTTTTAACATCAGCTTTGCAGTGGATTGCTGGCTGAATCTGGACATGCTATTCTAACTGGAAAATAGTACAATAATATTGCTCACTTCCTAGAATTCTTGAGACAAATTTATACATATATTAAAAGTATAACAGGACACTTGCTGTGAGAGCTCTCAGCAAACAGAAGTAACAAGACACAGCAAATTAAATGGCACCCTTGCTTATTATTACTATAACTACAGAAAGGCTGTGGAATATTGTGAATTTTGGAATATATGTGAATATTGGCAATAATCCCTCTTTCCACCTGATGTATGTATGTTTTGGAAGGTCTGTAATATATTTCCTTCCTTTCTACCGCTTGCAGAGCTGCCTGGTGGTTTGAGCAATGTGAAAAGGAATAGTTAATGTCCTGCTCTTTGATACTTTTCAAGTGGTAAATCAAGGACCCTCCATCCTTGGGAGCTTATCGTTTAAACAGGATGGATACAGCTGAAATATTTATCAGGTCTAAATGCAGATTTCTCAGAACCTGGTGTCCAGAAAGAATCACTATGTGTGGGAGAGTAGATTAGGAAGAAAGAGTCACAGATGGTTCTTTTGGGTTTGTAAGATTTGTGTTTGACTGGAGGGAATGTTCAGATTTTGTAACCCGTGTAAGATTCTGCTGCATTTTGTTATCTGCACTAATGTGCCATCTCCAAGGACTGCTAGTAATGGTGCCAGGGTCAGCAGTGTTTCCTGTCATGAGCAATAGAAGCTTTTGGAGGTGAGGTGGGAAGAAGGATTGCTGAAAACCAAGAAGAAAAATCTGTAATTAGTGGAGAATGGATGCAGGAGAATTTAAAAGGAGATCATTTCCTAGAAAGTAAATGCTGTGGCATCTGAAAGCAGGGTCATGTTTGCAGATAAGGACGGAAGGAGCCTTGATGTTGTTTTGACTTGGGCAGAATGAGTCCTCTGGATGTGTGCCCTATATGGAGCGCTTTCCAATACGCATTTCTTTCCAGTTCCAAGCTCCATCTATTCTTGCCCAAGACTCCAGGAGGTCTCAGCTGCCCCTCTGTGGCTCTGGCAGGTGTGGGAGCAGTCCCCTAGCCAGAGGAGGGAGCGATGAGGGGATTGTGTTTGGCAGTGCCTCGTGGTTCACATTTTGCTTTAGCCTGCTGCTGGGTGCTGGCTGTGCTGTGTGGTCCCTCTGCAGGTGAGGGGTTCCTTGAGGGCCAGGCTCAGCTCTCAGGGGCCAGGCTGTGCTGCTGATGCACTTGTGTTTGCTCTTTCGAGGCACTCGCTGAAGAGAGCAGCGAAGCCTTGGAGTGTTGGAACAAACAGTGCAGAGCAGCCATTCTGTGCTGAGTTTAGCAGCTGGGGGTGGATCTGCCTGTAGGAGCAGGGGCTGAGGAGGAGACCTTGTGTGCCAGCCAGTGTTGCTGTGCTTGCAAGGAGCTCTTCCACGCTTTTTGCTGATTGCAAATAGGTGCCTGGGGTGGAAAGGCAAACCACAGCACAACTTGTAAAGAAATCTCAGCCTCATTCACCTTTATTTTAGTGATCTTAAGAGCTTCAGCTGCATCCATTCCAATCCACTGAGAGAGCTGTGGTCCTAACCCTTTCTTACAGAAGCTCTGGCAGATGCTATTTATAGTTGTGATGCTGCTGCAGGCCCTTGTTAGCTGTTGTTATGCAGCAAATGTGACCCAGGCAGCTGCTGCTGTGTGGTAGTTGTCTTTGGTTTTGGTTGTAGAAAGGGTGAGAAGGAGGTAGTCTGCACTTCTCCAGAGCATGTGTGAGATAATTTAAAATTGGAAGGGCAGCATATAAATTCTGGTAGACTTGATGTGACTGTCAAATCCACAAGCTGGAAAGCTGCTGAGGCTTCCTCAAAATCTGAACCACGGGTTCTCATCCTTGGTGTACAATTTGTTTTTGCAAGTGTTAAATGCAGAACCATAAAAATAAGGTTCATAACATAAGGTTCTATCTGAACCTACAGTGACATTACATGACCATTTTTCTTGACTTTTTTTAATTAGTTGTTTTATTTCCTCTCTGAAATCAGCACACTTGAGCAAGAGCAGGTTGGTACCATCATGGTGAGGAAGGTGCTGTCCGAGTGCTGCTGCTCTCCTGCAGGGCTGAGGTGGTTTTTCTGCCTCTCTGCAGCAGCTGGATGCCACAGTGCCCTCAAAGCAGTGTCTCTTGGCACTCAGTGGGGATGCAGATACAGCTCCTGACTAGCTGACTCCAAGTGTTGGTATGTACCTGGGACTTCCTGCTGGCACTGATCAGAGATTAGCCCACTGGATATATCCTATCCTACCCCAGCTGTGTGTCACACGTAACAGAAGAGCCAGACCAGCTGTCCTAGTGGGGTATGAGGCTGTTGTGACCCTGTGCCTGACAGCAGCCTGACCTGGGAGGCAGTTCTGTGGCTCTGGGTGCCAGAGAGGTTCCAACCAGCAGCAGGTCTGCTCTGAGTACTTGGAAGGGGAGTATTGTCTTCCTAGCTGAGAACTGGTTAACTCTGGTTGAGTCCAGCTGTGCCTAGAGCATGCTTCCCCAGGTTCCCCCAGTCCCAGGGGGCTGTTTGTGCTGTGAGTGCTGCTGTGTGCTCAGCATTGCTGTTTCCTAATGACCCACAACAGGGAGAGTGCTGAGCCAGCAGAGGCATAACTGGTTAACAGGAGCTCTCCAACAAAATGTCTCTAATGAGCCTTCCCAGTTGCTCTAGCCACAAAGCTGCAGGAATGCTTACCCTAGATTCTTCCATTTATACTTCAGTTCTAGTCCTTACCAATTTTGATTGGTTTCTGTGTATGGGGAGTTGTCCTTTTAAGCCATCTCACCCACTGGTTAGGTGACCCTCACTCTCCCAGGAGGGTCCTCAGTTCCAAAGGTGGGGAGAAAGCTTTGTGGAGAGGGTATCAGAAAGAAATGGGTGCAAAGAAATGGTAAAAACTTGTTTTATCAAGTGCCAGTAATAGCACTTTCCCCTGGTGCGAAAGTGCAAGGTGGTAATTAGACAGACAAATTAACATTCCTCCTGAGAACTTGAAGTCTAAAAAGGGCTCTCCTTATGAAGTTCCTGTAATTAAAGATGACTTGGTGTAGTTAGATTATTCATTTCTAAGGATGTGATGTGAATGGCTAGTGCTTGTCTTTCCAGACTGGTGTCTGGGTACCCAGAGGGTCACAGAGTGTGTGTGGGTATTACAGCAGGAGTTTCTCGTCACTAGAAAACAAAACTCTCCTCTCTGCATCAGGTTAATGCTCTGATGTTCATCATGTGTAAATGCAGAAAACTTCTGGTTTTTTGCAGGTCACATTGCAAGCAAATTCAGAATTACATTGATGGGTGTTTCTGGTTCTTTACCTAGATGTGCAAAGCACATGTGATCCTTGCACACAAACAATGGCAAAGCTGCTCTCCAGACTTGAATTTCTTGAGTCTTGCTGAAAAGGGATCCTGAAGTGTGTGTACAACCTGCAGGAGTTTAGATCACACTGTTGTATCTGTAGGAAAAGACAGAAATCCTGGCATGCACCTCTCCCATCTCACTTGTACAGCTCTTTGAGGACCTTGTGGAGTTCTGTGTCCCTCGTGTGTGTCTGTGGGTGTGCACTGGTGGTGATAGCTTTAAGCTCAAAGTGAAATGTTTTCTTGACTTAAATTAGTGGGTTTCTTAAAACTTACTAAAACTATTGAGTAGCCAAGTGGCTTTTTAAGTGCAGTGCTGA
Organism: Polioptila caerulea; assembly: GCA_013397295.1. Lineage (NCBI taxonomy): Eukaryota > Metazoa > Chordata > Aves > Passeriformes > Certhiidae > Polioptila > Polioptila caerulea. The sequence goes on along the minus strand of VYXF01006257.1, from coordinate 1,322,577 downwards.
ATAGCAGGAACAACTTTTTAGATGGCCTGTAAGACAGTGATGCATTGATTTTTTTTTTTTTTTTTTAAAGATTTTATTCAAAAATATGAATGAGAGGGAAAGCAGAGGAGTGATGGAGGTAGTGAAAGTGACAGGAGACTGACAAAGGCAGGTTTGGGAGGAGGAATTGAGGCTAGGACAGCACGGATTTGGGAGGAGAGAGGGGTGTGCACTCAAAGGGGAGTGCAGCAGAAGCAAGACTGGCAGAAACAGGCAAGACTTTCCTATAGAAGCATTGAAAATGTGTTGGGAGTCTCTTCCAGAGGGTGCTAGGGTGGAAAATCAGGAATGCTGTTCTTGTATTCAGGCTGTGTGATAGAAATACATCCATTGGGTGATGATTTTGTCATCCTGTACTGGGAGATGGATCTGCTGTACCTTAGGCTACTTTGCCTTCTGGGATTCATGCAAGAAGCCTTGTGATTTATCATGACCTCAAGGACTTATACTGTTGGGTTAAGATGAGTTGGTCTATTTTTATTTCAAAAGAATGCTCTTAAATAGAAGGAGCCCCTCTGTTTCCCTTTAATCATATAAAAGGTAGTTAAAAACTAGTGTAAATCCTTAAATCTGCTTTAAACAATAGCAACTCATATCAGTGTGTGTGGGCAGGGATTTGAAAAACGGTTGGATTTAGATGAAGCCAAATGCAAACAAAGCTAAGCAGCAGCAGTTCCCCCCTGCCTGCCCTTCAGCTCTGCCCCCTCCTCAGGCACAGCTGCCCCCAGCCCGGGCTTGAGGGATGGGTTCCCTCCCTCTTTACCCTGACAGAAAGGGGAAGAGCCACAAAACTGCACGGCTTGCTCCTAGAGGAAGGACTGGCTGTGAGAGTGGCCCTTGCTAGCACAGGATGGGAATGCAGAGCTGGCTTTTGCAGGGCAGGAACGGGGTAATTGATGCTTTAGGCATCATTTGCAGTGAATGTGTGAGTCTCACTCTAGAGGAGTTTATCACTTGGATTAAATGGCTTTTATCCCAAATGTTGTGCCCAAGTGTTTTCCTTCAGGAGTAGTGTCTGTGCCTGGAGGGTCAGGGCAGTGGGAGCTGTGGTTTGTACTGGGCAGGATGGGGAGCCTGTGGAAAACTTGGTAGATCTGCCTCCAACGGGGCGAGGAGTTTAAAGTCATTTGCTTGTATTGCCAGCACTTCATAGCTGGTACCTGTGAATAAACTGGCTGATCTGTGCAGCATCCCCAAGGACAAGGTGTCTGCTGCTGCTTCAGAACACTGTTTCTGAGTCTTTCCCACCAAAACTGTGCTACTGTGCTGGGAATACTGAGAGCCAAGCAGCAGATTTTGGGTACTTACCAAGACTTGAAAGAATAGGCTTCAAGTAGCTGTAAACAGGCTGAATAGAAATTGCTCGCTAATTAAAGGGGTCAGATCTGCTCATTCAATGTCAAGAATGTTCTGGAATTTATTTGGTGCCTATGGTAGAAACAACTGTTAACGTTTTCTGCAGCTCTGAGGCTGGAAGGATCCGTGTGAATTTCTTTGCTCTGATAAGACAGGGAGAAATTCAAGCCACGGTTTTGTAATTTCTGTGATGGGGTGCTGAGGTGCCTTATCCTGGGCAGAGCTCTGCATCTGTAATCTCTCTGCTTCAGGGGGAGGGGGGAGTGTGTCTTTTTTATCCCTTCCACCCCCGTGCACCCCAGGCATGTGTTATCAAGCTCTGATAATAGCTGCAGCCAGGGAGGAATGCAGAGGGCTTTTCTGTCTTTAGTTATCAGCATAATTTGCATTAGGAAAATCTTTGAGGAATGGTGTTCCTGAAGAAAGAGGCCCATTTCTTTTATTAATGCTAAATATTTCGTTACATAGCTGCTGCCTCTCCTTCTGTTTGTGAAGGCTGCCTCTTGTCCTGAGAAGACTCCTCAGCTGAGGTTTTTATGGGCCAAGCTCTCTATAATTTATGGAGATTCAATTGCTGGAAAAAGCATGAGGCTGACACAGATTTTCCTAGTGGATCTGCTTCCAGATCATGGTCTTTGCTTCTATTTCTTGTCATGTACGAGGAGAAATGTGACCAGGTGAACTACATTGTTCTGCTCACTTTTTGAAGCAGAGCCCAGGAAAGGAGGAATGGATGTGTCTTCCTGCAGGAGAGGAGCAAGGGCAGGAGCAATACACAAACTTGTGAAGGAACTAAATGTTTCATCCAGAATTAGTTTAGATTTACAACAGGATCATCACCACCACCTTCCTTTGCGCTGCCACAAACACAACCTTGGTGTCTTGAGAACCTTCCTAGAAAAGGTCCTGGCTGCTCTCAAGCTAAATATAACATGGAACAGAAAAACTGTCTTGGTAAGGTTTGTTTGCCCTGAGTTTAGCCGTGTGATCCCTTCACAAGTTATTTCTTCTGGTATTATTAGGAAATACGGGCTTGGGAAGAGGAACTGTGAGTTCCTGCAGTGATCTCTTAATAGAAGAGGTATTGCTGATTTGCATGTGATAATCCTCTGGTTGCAACTCATTTACAGGATCTTCCTCCTTTAAGTGAGGCTTAGGCTAATATGGTTTACTTCATAATTGGGGCAGACTGGTATGCATGGACAATTATAGAAAATCAGCTGATAGGTGGTAATTTGCTAAGCAGCTGGAGTTGAATTGTGTCTGCAAGCTTGAAATTTGCTTGCTTTAAAAATAAATAAGCCTTTTGTCCCAGTAAGTTATTAAGCCTCCCTTCCCAGTACTCTAAATCAGTGTGACACAAATGTTTCTAATGGGAAGATAAATCAAGATAATGTTCATAGATATTTCACAGGGTAGAGAAGAGGGCATGGAAAATGTATCTGGAGGACCCACCACCATGGGCAAGCAGTCAAAGCAAGCTCTTTGCATCCTGCTTTAAAAGGATGTAACAAAATAATCTGTATTTCATGTCCAGTCTGTATTCCATGTGTCTCCAAGCACAGCAATGGCAACTCTTGCAGGAGCCCCTGGAGAGCTGCCTGGCTGGATTTCTGATTGCCCAAGGCTGGACCTGAGCTCCCAAACAGTTCTCTGCCAGACTTGCATTATTTTGCCAGAGATGAAATGCGCTTGTTGTGTTCTGCTCTTGGCCATGTGGATGCTCTGTGGAGAACTGCTGGCTGTGGATGTGTACAGATGTTACCTGAGGAGCAGCATGACCCCAGCTCTCTTTGGGAGGGAGCACCTTCCCTTTCCATGGTCTTGAAAGTTCACCTTCAGTGTTCTGTTTGGAAGCTGCACTATTGCTCACTTGCCAGTGGTTCTTCTGTTTTCTTCTTCCTTCATCCTGATCACATTGCTCAGACTTTGGTCCAGTTATGAGGTGGCAAAGAAGGCAAGTAGAATTTTATTATTGGGTAGTTTTTCCATGTGACCACAGTTACAGCTCTCAGCTGATAGAGTGGCTCTGCTGGGATTGTATATGCTACTTCTCTCAACTAATTTCTGGGGTCCCTGTTTACGTCATGCACTTCAAAATAGCTTGCAAATGGAAAAAAAAAAAAGGAGAAAGTCTAGTACAGCAGGTGAATTAGTTGGCCTTTTCAAAATAGGAAACATTTATATACAGACTTAAAACACTATGTCCATCCCTTGATCAAATCTAAATAGCCAGGTGCCTGCATGCTTCCCTACCTCTTTAAATCAGTTGCCTGTTGGCACAGCCTGTAGGCCCTCACATATCGGGCTATTGCCTAGCTGACTTAATTTCTTTCTGGAGAAGAACAAGACAGAATTTTTCACTTGCTTAGACATCCAGACAGTAATTCTGCTGTAAGAAGAGCATCTCTTGTGTCCCTCTGATCATGGAGTGTGCTGGTGTGGCTACCCGGTGCACAGTAACCATCAGCCCTGTGTTACACACTTGCCTTTTAACTTCACCTCTGCTCTTTGTGAGAATTATTAAAAGTAAAGGATTTTTGGGAAACGGTAAAAGGTCTCAGAAACAGAAGAGAAAAGTCATTTAGAATGGAGCTAAAGCTGCATGGCTTGTCAGGAGAAAAAGTTACTTTAGATATAGAGAGCAAGGACATGAAAACAACAGCTAGTGTTTGGAGCTTGGCTAGCTCAAAACTTAGGACTGCAGAAAAAATACATCTAGCAAGATATTAGAATTATATAAGCTTAATAATGAAGTACTGTGTATTGTATTCAGAGACTTAAAAACCAGCATTGTGTAGAAATGAGCAGGTGTTGAATTAAGCAGGTTCTTTTGGTAGTTGGTTAAAAGAACTGTCTGTAAGCTTTTGCTTTATGCTATTGGCTTAAAAGTTTTAAAAATATAATGTAACAAGGAAGCCTTCAGTCGTTGTGGGAGGTGTGAGCTTCCTACTGTCTCAATCGTGGAATGAGAATTTGGAATTAATAAAAATAAGCTCGAGACGCATCTTCCCTTCAGCCCTGTCTCATCTGTGTGCCGTACAGAGAAAAAATTGGAATAGCCAACACACCCTTGGCTGCTTTTCTTTCTCCACAGTGCTGGAATTGCTGTGGGCTTCTACGGGAATGGGGAGACCAGCGACGGCATCCACCGGCTGACGTACTCGCTGCGCCACGCCAACCGCACCGTGGCCGGCGTCCAGGACCGGGTGAGCCCCCAAAAACAGAGCCTGTGGCAGCGAGCAGCCTCACCCAGCACCTCTCCTCCTGAATCCGCCTGTGCCTGTGTCTCTTCCTGCTTCCTCTTCGTATCTGGGCTTGGGGATGAGCTAAAATTCCCATTAGTGGCGGGGTGATTTCTTCCGCTCGCCTAAAAATAACAAAGCGAACGCAGCTTGTTAAGTGAAGCCTTTCTCTTTGCTGGGTTTAAAAACAGCTTGTGATCAGCTCTCTCTTCCACACCCGGAAGAGGAGGCAGGCCAAAGCAGACAAATCTTAGTAAAATGTAGCATTTTAGTGCCGTTGGTTGTTCCTGTGCTGTCTCTAATTTCATGGTGTCATACTGCAACCCTGATGGCTGCAAAATGTGTGCAAAATGTGTGCGTGTGTTACGGCTCAGCTGAGGTGCCATCATTGGACTTCTTGCAAACAATCTCCCTTAGAGAGGCTTTTAAGTTGCTTTTGAAGGGTAAGCAGTGTGAGCCTCTTAAGACAGAGGACTGATAATCTGGAAGCTGTCCATGACTTGCTAGTAAGAATGAGTTCCCTTTTACTTTCTTGGCTTCCTGTACTTTAATTATTTTTTTTTTTAAATTTGTTTGTCCCGTTTTAATTTCCCATACTATAGGTACTGGACACTGCAGTGGCCCTGAACCAAACAGTGGAACCAAACCTGCTGGTCCTGGAGGAGATGTTCAAGAAGCAGACAGACTACCTGCATATTGTCCAGAAACTGCAAAGCCTCTTGGATGATCTGGTCAGGCAAACAACTGAGATCCCCTTTTGGAAGAATGATGAGCTGTCTCTGGAGGAGCTGGCAATTCAGATTGACCTCTATGACTGGTACAGGTGTGTAGCATGCTCTGGTGTAGAGGTTGTAGCATCTGCTTTGGCCTGCTTTACAAAAATTATGTGCATGTTCTGGGTAGCTGAGCCAAAGGCTCTGTATATTGCTGCAGGAGCTCTTGGCCCACAGAGCTGATTTGGTTCTTACAGCAGGATTGCATTTAGTTCAAATCAAAATGCACAGCTTTTTTCCCTTAAGTGTCTTTATTACCAACTGATGAGAAATTTATTCTCAACATACAAAATCTGTAGTTGGTGTTCTAGCACTGGGGGAAAAAAACAGCCCCAGATATAGCTTCTGCTCTGTCATAATAAGTGCATAAAGAACACATTAAATTGAGTAGAAAATGGCATTAGTTCTGTAAGTTAATACCACAGCCTAACATTTCTTCTTATTAAACATATTAAATAAGATATTGCATCAGTTGTATTCCACAAAAGAAAATCTCTATCCAAACATGTGGAATAAATAACTGAAGCATTTCCTAACAAATATCTAGGAAGTTCAAGAAGCTGCAATGCCTTTTTTCCTCTGATGATGACCAGTGCATATAACATCTCACCAGAAAACACTGGCAGTCTCATTTCTCAACAACTGTTTGCACTGAGCGTGTTGTGTAAATGCTTTTACCTGCCTCAACTTCCAATCCCACTAATACCCAGAGCTCTCTGAAGATTAATCTTTGGAGGTGGTTTTGGAGAAGTGAAGGACTGTGTTTTCCCCAGAAGTAACAACAGCTTTTTGATCCGTGCTTTTCACACGCCAGTTTTCCTTTGCAGACCATGTTTTTGTTTGCTGCAGGTGGCTGGGATACCTGGGCCTGCTCCTGTTTAATGTCCTGATATGCTTGCTGGTGCTCTTTGGGCTCATTAGAAACTCCAGGGCCATTCTTATGGGGTAAGTCTTGACCTGGGGACAGGGCAAAAGGAAAGTCAGCTGAATGCAGGTGCCTGCTAGTGGGAACCTCTATCTGTTGTCAACTGATGTCAAGGACATCTGAAACTGAACATCTGACATTTGCCTCTGAGTGGAGAGACAGCTTAGAGTGTAGCTCTGTGGAAATAGTACTAACTATTATAACTTCATACAAGAGATGTTGGAAATAGTACTAACTATTATAACTTCATACAAGAGATGTTCTCAGGAAGCTTCTTCAGCTATGAAATGCAGTGCTGCTGGTGTTCTTTGCCTTCTCATCAGAGGTGAGGAACTCATCCAGGCTCTCTGCTTTCCACTGAGGGCCATTGGAAGCCTCCATTTGCTGGGAGATAATAAAGTGAACATCCTTCCTTAAAATTACAGGCTTTAAAAATCTCCCCTTCATTCTCTGCAGTTGGGAAGGCATTTTGTTAATTGATGATAAGCACTGCACATGTCTACACAACCTGCAGCATTGCCTTCTGTGTCACTGTCTGCTCTTGTTACCTGGGGCTGTCACACCTGAGGAAACATTAAACTGAGAACAAGCAGTGGTTTGCAGAGTTATGAGAAGGAGTCTTGTTGCCATGGTGCTGCAATGTTAATGCATGTCTGTTTCTCAAAAGCACTGAAAATGCCCCATTACAGGGAAAAACCTCTTCCTTCTCCTAGCTTGGCATATTTGGCAAAGATCCTGGTATCATAAACACAGTGACAGTTTGATAACTGACATGGCCAAGGGTTTATCCTGGTTCGTGGTGGTGCCATTAATAATTGGAATGTGTATCCTGATTTATTATTTACCAGATGATTTCATACCTGGCAGGTTATGCAGACAAAATCCAAGTGTACGCACAGATGGCAAACCCAGGGTTTAAATTAGAATCTCATTCCCCGTTAGCCAGAAGTTCATATTAAGGCATTCCCTAAAGGGAGCACATGGCATAAAGAAACAAGTATATCACAGCCAGGCAAGATGGTGAAATGCCAGTTTTAGATCTTTTAACCAAGCAATCAGTTACTGACCCAGTCATCTTCATTTAAAGTAAAACAACAAATGTGTCTTATTGATTAACATGCTCAGCTGGAGGCACCAAGCTGTGTTGTCCTTATGTCATAAACCCACAGAACCTTGCTGATCCATGGCTGATAATTTTTGCATCCATTTGGAAAAGGCATAATAAAGTCTTTAGTGTCTCATTTCAGAGTGCAGCACAGATGTCAGTCTGGTGAAACTCCCTTACTTCTACAAGATAAGGCATAGATCCATTCACAGACAAGGGATTTTTTTGGAATTAAAATAAGTTAGTAAACTGAGGGATAGGGTTGTCTGTTTTGTTTGGTTTTTTTTTAATGGAGACCCACAGGTTTATTTTTTTTAAGCTCTAGTATTCAGTGAGACAAATGTAGCAGAAAAAAATATGTCCCTTCCTCACAGAGATGGTTGTACTAGGTTTGAATAAAGAATGTCTTGGTTATGAACAGGTTTTTGTATTGTTCAGGGTGTGGGTGGGAAGGGATCTACTTATGTTTCAAAGCTTGGGGGAAAAAGCATCCCTAAGAGAGCAAGCCAGTGTCTCTTTACTTTGAAGATGGAAACAGATAAAATGAAACTGCTTATTAGTCTGCAGCCCTGTACCTGAGGGAGTTGAGGAGCATTATAGCCTAAATATCTCTACTACTCATACTGATAGCAAGGGTGAAGAGCTAATGTGCTGGTTGGGAAGTGCAAAAGCCTTTTCCATGAGTGCATGCTCCTGAATGTCACTGAGAGCACTGCTCTGTCACCCTCTGCCTCGAGTCTGCTTGACAGCAGGCATGTCCCTCTATTTCTGTCAGTAATGAGGTCCAGCTGTCAGAACTGAACTTTAAATCTGTGCAGAGATGGACTCCCAGGGCAGTGGTAGGCACCTGAACTGTAGTTGCAAGCTGTTTGCCTGCAGGTGACTGTCTCTGTCCTGGAGCTATGTGGGATGCTTGGGTGCTGTTCAGGTGCACCAGCTTGGAACCAGGGTGTCCTAACAGGGGCTGTGTTCCCTCCCACCCTCTGTAGCCATACAGTGCTTACACCAAACAATCTCATTTATTGTGGACATGGGAGACATATCTCCAGTTTTGGATCAGTGTGGTTTTGTGGGTGTTTTTTTTTTTCATTTAGCATATTTTTCTTTGGGTACCTTTGGACCTGGAAAATGAAGTCCAGAATGGGAGCAGTGAAAGTGATGGGACTGTAATCAACCTCCTGCCAGTCTGCCTCCCCTACAGCCACCTCTGTGCCTTTGGTTTCCCTGCTGGAAGCAGGATAATACTTTACTGCCCTACTTCTCCCTTCCCCTGTAGCTCTAGGGCAGGTAGTGCAGTAACCAACAGCTGGATGTGAACTTCTCTGGTTGCTGCTGTCCATGACATCTAAAATAGGACTTTTTATCTGAACATACAGTCAGTGGTTGATAATTTCTTGGGTTTGGTAATTACTTTGTACTCCAAATAATACATCTTGTGAAAGGAATGGCTTGAAATCAGAGCTGCTGCATCTGCCATCTGTCTGTCTCCTACAGGGTGTGCTTGCTTGGGGTGTTTGCCCTGATTGTCAGCTGGGGATCCCTGGGCCTGGAGCTGGCTGTCGCTGTGGTAAGTGGCTCACATCCAAATCCCATTCACCCTTTGCTGAGGTTTAGCAGACACCAGATTAGTGTTGTGCTGTGCCTGTTTCACAGCATGTCCTGATCTAAGTAACTGTCCTAGCAGGTCCCATCTAGGAGAAGTCCAGAGCTGCTCCTTCTCCGTGGTGTGGTGTGGTAGCTCATTCTCCAGCACTGCTGTGGTTGTGTAAAGCAGTGCTGCTGGGGATGGTGATGAGAGACTTCAGCATCTGAAACACCCCTAGAATAGAAGGTTCCCTGATGTTAACCTGGCTCAACTGCCCTTTGATGCTGGTGTGCTTTGATAATCCTTTTGTCTTCCATCTGCCCAGGGCTCCAGTGACTTCTGTATCAACCCTGATGCTTACGTCTCCAAAGTGGTTGAAGAGAATGCAGTGCTCAGTGCTGGTGAGTGCTGGGACTGCCTTTGGCACGGGCTTCTGCAGCTCCAGCTGTCACACAGCAGCATGGCAGTGACTGAGAATTTTAGGCTGTGTTTGAAACAGAGGAGCTGGCATACAGTGGGAAACAAAATCTGTGGAGCTCTGGAAAAACAGCATTCTGGTCAGAAATGTGCATGTATGCATCAGCACCACCTTCAGAACCTTTCTCCTGCCTTGGCCCTTAGGTGGAAATAACTGATAAGATGGAATAACAGAAGTCCCTGGGTTATTCTTCATATTTGCTTTAAATGTAGCCCTCTTGAGTCTTGTTCTCCTCTCTAACTGACAGAACTGTGGCAGTAGCAGTGTGCAATTTGAGTTGTCATTTTTAAAACTTGTTCTTGGGTCTGTATTCCTGAATCTAGCATACCTATTTTTTATATCTGTTACCAACAATTTATATTTTTTTTTTCTCTCTTAATGGTGGCTGTAAATAGTAGCCTCTTTGAAGGGTAAGTGAATGGAAACAGCCACAAAGAAGAATGAATTTCCCATTCCATTATAAATGGGGTATTTTGGCTGCTTTGTGTATCCTGTTCCACTTACAGTGTGTGCCTGCATCTCAGTGGCATCCAGCTGAAGCACTGTTATATTTGGGATTTGTTGCTCCTAATTTAGACTCAAGTGGTTGGTGAGGTGAGAGGTGCCTCCAGTTTGAACCTCAGTGGGGCAAGGATGGCATTCAGAACCATGGTTTAACAAATTAGGTGCCTGCCAGCAGAGATACAATAAGTGCTGAAAAGGAAAAGTCTTTTTAGGACTGAGTTTACTGCCTAATTTTCAAAGTTAACTTTTTTCCTCTGCTTTCTCTCCCTCAGTAGTTCCTTTATGTAGTTCTGTGTGTGGTAAAACACAAATAGGCAATGACACTGATTTGTAAAAGGAGTGACTTGTGTTTTTTCTGGTTCTTATTTGGTGGTACCAGAGGACTTTTGATATGTATGCAGAAGGTCTGTGCTTAGCCAAGTGCTGTCTTTCACTGTGCAACTGGTAGGAAATTAAGTATGTAGCCATGGCTAAGGGTGCAGGGTTTGGAAACAATAAAAAACATAAAGGTCTGGGGGCAGAATGTAGTATAGAAGATTATGTACAGGTTGATATTGCAACCCTACATCTTATTTTTGGAGTGGCTTAATTATTGATTTTGTGGGAAGGAGATGATAGAGCCAGGCAGCTCTCCTGGCAACAAAGAAATGCACTGAGGGAAGAGAATGAGTGTTTAGAATTAGATTAAAATCCTCTCTTGGCTGTGAAGGTAACAAAGCTGTGGCTCCAGGTGCCTAGCTGGTTTCCTGGTTCTTCCAGGAGGCAAATGGGTCAGTGAGGCCAAGGGGAAATATGTGATACTACTGCCAGCTGTGTGCTGTGATAATTTGGTAACCCAGATTAGCCCTGGAGCATGTTTGGTAACAATTAGATTGACCCTGGGAAACTAGAGAAAGGCCCTTTGTGCTTCTCCATTTCAGTTGTCCTTGTCTGCTGGGCTCCTGTGGTTTTCCATTGATCACTATCGTTGGTTTGGAGGCCAGCAGGGAGGGCAGGGCTGACATTCCATCCCTCCTCCCGCATTCCCCAGCAGGGACAGTTGGCTCCCCCCGGGGAAAACAGGCTCTGCTCCTGCAGCACCACCATTTAACAGTTGTTAGAGCTCCATAAATAACAGTGAAGGGGTCTAAGGGAAAGGTGGAGAGGAGAAAGAGCAGGTGCTGCTGCAGGCCTGGGTTGGAAGGGTGGCCCCTCCATGGGTGCTGAGTGTGTCAGCTTCTGCTGCCAGGCACCCTGGAGCACTGGTGAGCACCTTCTCCTTTCTTCCAGAAGGAAATCTGTCCCACTTCTGAGCCTGCCATTGCACCAGGCAGCTGGTTGGGAAATGATTGAATCTTCTCTCTTCCCATGTGGGTTTTCACTGCTGTGTCATAGTTTATGATCAGGAAGTTGTGGAAATAGCTCTTGGTCCCCAATGTTGAGATCTTCCTGTGCATCTGAGCTGGAAGAAAAATTATGACATGAGGACGGCAGTGTGGCAATTACACTTCAATCCCAATAAAACCTCTTTAAAAGTCTGGAGTACGTGTTAGTATCCCTTGGCTGCAAATTGTAGCAGCTGCTTTGTGATCAGCTGAGCCATATGTAGGAGAGTGATGAGCCCCAGGAGGCAGGGACAGTCAGCTGGGAGCCAGCATCCATGCTGTCCTCTCAGAGGGAGAGGCCCTGTTGGAAAGCCCCTGGTTCTAGTGCTTTATGCTCTCTGGTTGCTGTCTCTGCTTTCTGGATGATGTTCTCCAACTTTAACAGCTGTATAGGCTCACTAAAAGAGAGTGTGAGTGGCTGGAGGGGCTCAGGTAGATCATGGAAGAAGAATCCATGGGGAGTTATCACAGATGCAGGAATCACATTTGCTGTGAGAATCACTCCAGCTGAAGCTGGGCTGAGGGTCTTGCTGAGCTATCTCAGCAGTGCAGGGGTCTGACATGCTGGGCTGGGTGCTGCCATCTAATTTTAAGGACATAAGAACCAACAAGTAATCCTAAGAAGCTTGGTAGTGCTGGGTCAATTTTTCTCTTTAGTCACTGTATTTATTTGCTGTTGTTACATACAATGTCTGACATTCAGACTGGGACTGAGTCATTGATATTTGCAATGTGTTTTTGCTGGTGGTGGTTGTAGCTTTCACAGAAAAATAACTGAGTTGAATACTGAGCAAGTAGTATGTTAATATTTTTGTTTATGTATTAATTGCTGTTTTCAAATCTAAATGGAATTAATGGAGCTGAGAATAATCTGATTAAGTGCATTATTGCTGTCATGTTTTTAGCTAGGGAAGAGATGTTCTTGTTTTGCAGATAAAATGTGCTGCATTTAAAAATGGTGGGGGGAGAAAAGGGAGGCAAAGAACTTTAATGCAGGTTTCTGGGAGAAGGAACTACTTAAATAATTTTGCAGAAGAGTCTGATGTATGTGCCTAACTCACCCTGTATTCATTAACTTAGATAAAGCCAATGGAATTGAACAATGCCTGTATAATCAGCTCCTGCTGCTAGTAAAAAGACTTGGTGCAGCCAAGATGTTTATTTTCAAAGCAGGAGGCCATCTTCTTGTCCCATTCTTTTTCACTGATATTATGTTATTATCAGATGACTTGTTGCATAAAATTAAATAAGGAGGCACAATCTATCTAAACAACAGGAAGAGCTTTCTCCAGATCCTCTTACCAGAAATCTGTGTGGGGAACAGCCACTCTCTTCATCCGTGGGAGGTGTGAACCTCAGGGGATGGCTAATGGAGCCTTTTAGCTGCGGTCCAGCCGAGCTGGTCAGGCTGGATGCTGAGGCTGAGCTGCTCAGATAGAAGCAGGAAGGGTTCTTGTCGTGCCCATCCTCCTAATTGGCCTCCCACTGATGCAATCTCATCTTAGAAGTCCAGAGCTGAATCAGCCAAAGGACTGACACCATCACCACCTCTGTTTCCTCTCTAGAAGTAAGGTCAGGACAAATCCTCAGGTGGGGCAGTGGTATCTGCACAATTACCTGAGCTCAGAGTACATTGCAGGAAAGAGTTTGCCTGGAGAAGTGCTCTTGAGAATCCTGCTGAGTATGTAGTGGCATTCAGAAGCTGGTGCTTCTGAATTTCCTGCCTGGTGTTGCTGGACTCTCGAGTAGCAGAAAGCTTTGAGTGGAGGGCAGATGGGACAGTTACCAGCTCTTTGCTTTTACCAATACAAGAATTGGATGTATCAGAGAAATTAAACATTATGCAGACACCTCCCTTTGCTGTCAGACTGGTGCCTTGGGGAAACAAAACTCCTGGTGGAGAACATTACCTGGGCAAGAAACTCCAGCCAAAAGAGCTGCCTTCCTTTAACACCACAGGTGATTTCTCTGATGACTGAGCCCACAGAGACAGCCTCGTCTGAGTGTATAGGTAAAATGAGCACTGCTAAGAGAATGTTCAATTAGAGATGAAGAGCTGGGAAAAGCTGTTCTAGGTGTGAGGATTTTTTTTAGAACTAGGATCTTTTTTTCTCATTGCTCTCTACAGACCTCTCTGCCTTTTGGCAGGTGCATAATACCATTTTTGCATTTTGGCTGGGCTTTGAAGTGAGTAGTAGGTCTCCATGGTTGCAGAAGCAGTAAGCAGTTCTAGCAGCTGAAGCTGTCTTTAGTAGGAAGCTCTACTTTCCTTTCTAGGAAAAACAGACTTTGCAAAAATAAAGCATTTTAGGTAGTTCCCTTCCTTGCCTTCTGCTCCCACAATGCCTGTACACCAAGGGTGTGTCAGGAGGATTGCTGCTGGAGCATGGGCAGCTGCAGATGTGACCCTGCCTAACCCTTCTGCTATGAACTAGATCGCCTAAAGGCCAGCTTCAAAAATCAGATCAACCTTTAGGAATTTTCCTTGAGAGGAAAATGCACCAGAAAGATAATTATAGAAAGAAATTGCCTGGAGCTGCTAGCAAAGTGCAAAGGATGGATGAGTGTAGCTGTGGTCAGAAATATGAGATTTGGTGATGTACAGGGTAGCCTCTGCCAGGTTTAAAACGGGTGAAGGTGCCTCCTGCTCCTTCTTTTCCTGGTGGCATGGAGGCAGGGGACATGGTCCTCTTAATTTCCAGGCTTTGCAGCACAGGATCACCTGGAGGCAGCTTCACTGGCTGTTGCAGCCACAGATTTAAAGCACCACAGCTCGGGTTCAGTGCAGGGGAAAGCTGCCCCTGATGGCTGTGCCATTTTGGGAAGCATGTTTTATGTAGAGTGTCACACTTGTCAGCAGCAAAGCCAGAGCAACCACAGTGAATCCTTGCTGATCCTGCCTTCCAGGGTGAAGCAAGGCAAGCACTTATTTCAGTGTACTGCTTTTTGCTTCACTTGTAACCAGCAGTCTTTATCCTGAGCTTACAAGCTGGAAACTATGATATCAGGAGCTCTCATCTCTAAATCTGCCCACCAGGGACGATCCAGAAGGCCCTCAAGAAACATTTCTAGAGCTCTGCATTAGCAGTGTGTCATGCAACTTATTGCACTTTAAAAGACGATGTAAACTCGATAGCACTGTGGGAACTTAAGAGAAACTTACAGTGGTTTGTTGGTTTAAAATAAATAGGTGACAAGATCACAGCTCCTTTTGGTCACCATGTGTGCTGCTGTGGGTTGCTGTTCTCTCAGTGCAGGTGTGTTTTAATCCATTTTCACACAGCCATTGTGTGTGATTTATGAGCCGGGGAGGAGCAGCCCTTTCCTTGGCTCAGTGCTTGTGGACAGTCACTTCTGTGGTCTGCCCAAAGTGAGGCACACAGCAGTTCTTGCTGCCCTCCTGTCTGCCCAGCATTTGCTAATTGCTGTTCAGAGGCTTGGCTGGGGAGATGTGAGGCATCCCAGAGAAAGGGTCGGTGGGAGGGAGATGGAGCAGCTGGCAGGAGCTGCCCCGGAGTAGGCTAATGAATTATAAATAACAGCTGTCAGGTTGCATTGCCAGCACACAGGGGCTGACAGGCTGTGCTGTAGCACTCTGTCTCCAGCGTGCTGCCTTGCCGAAAGGTGCATTCAATATTTATGGGCAGTGTGGCAGAGTCAGGATACAGCCAGGTCTGCTTCCTTCACGGCTCCGCTTGCTTCTGGTTGTGCCTTTTACTGATTTCTGTGTTGGGCTCATCAGAATAGCTGTGCAGCCTGGAATATGAATTACTGAAAATCACAGATAGAAGATTAGAAAGAATGGAGGAAAAGATGCTGCTGGAGGGGGGCATGCAGAGGGTTTGTGTGTTTTAGGGCTTTTGTAGTCTTTACCATGCCAAGATCACCCTTGATTTTGCTGAGCTGGCATGCTCATATTCATCTGAAGAGGAACTGTAAATGTTTGAGCAATAATCTAAAGGTATTTGGATGATCAAGTCTTTCAGAGCTTCCTTCCTTGATAACATTATTGAGGATGGCAGGGGAAAGCCTGGTATTTGTAATTTGTGTGTGCTGGCAGTTGATGTAGTGTTGTAGAGGGCTCCTGAGGGCACCAGGCTGGTTTGAATGAAGAGGAACACAGCTGTGTCTTCAAGCCTGGAAACAAATTATGCTGTTAGCAGAGCACAGTAACAGTCTTATCTGGAAGTTTATGAGCGTGTCCTCACTGTCCTGCAGTTGAACTTGTCCTAGACTCATGTCCTGTCTTGGGTTCATGTGATGGGTAGTGCCAACTTCTGAATAAAACTTTTTCTGTGTTCCATGTAACTTTAAGTGGAGCAGACCCATGGTGCAAAGCTGGAAGGACGTACCTGGCCTGACTTTCTTCTCTTGTGTCTTCCCAGAGACTCTCCGCTATTACATGACCTGTAGTGCCGGGTACCCCAACCCTTTCCAGCAGGTGAGTGTAAGCCCCCGAGCTCCTTCCCCCTGGGTCTCCTCACCCTGCAGGGTGCAGTTGAGTGCTCTTGGTGCCAGCATGCAGCCAGCTACAGGCTGTTTGCTTTCGGGAGCACTCTGGCTGTTGGTAAAGCTTTAGCAGCTGCTTCCCAGCTGTGCAGGAGGTGGCACTGTGATTTCATGAGTTTTTCCCAACTTCATCACTGCCTGCACAGCTTCAGGTCCAGGACACCCCCTTAGAAGGGCCTGTGTAATGTGGTGAGAGCTTTGTTGGTGGTACCTCTGTTTACAGGGCACTTGTCTAAAGAGCAGCAATGTGGAGATACAGCACCTCAATTAGTGCCAGGTTGGGAAACTCTGTAGTTCCTGCTTTGGATCTCTTCTTGAAGGTTCTTTTGGGTTAAACGGTGGTAACCCTCCACTCCCAAAATGCAGCCACTTCTGTGGGTGAAGGAGTGTTTTTCACAGATGCCTCTTACAAACCTTTGAACATCCAAGGGCTTTATCCTGAAGTATAAATGTGAGTCATTATTCTTTGGTGTGGGGGCAGAAGAACAGCACCTGGGCCCATTCCAAACCTTGTCTGAGGCCAGAATGGGCCCACACTACCCACCATTTGGCAGACACCAGCTGCTTCACCATTTATATTTAGGATTTTTTTTAAATCTTGTCTTCCTCTGTCTTAAAGGGTGGGGTAAGAACACTTCAGGCTGTGGTTTGATGCACCTCTGCCATCTGTTGCATTTCTGGTTGCTCCGTGTACTCCCTGCATGTCAAATTCTCATGGTGCTTTAAAGGGATGTAAAGGCTGCACCCTAACACAAACAGCCTCTACTGTTGACATTATGTCTTTTTCATCCATCTGATTTAGTAAAAAATCCAGCTGTGTTCTGTGGTGAGAACTTGAGTGCTTTGTGTCTTTTCTTTCTCCTTCCCTTCTGTCCTAGAGCCAGCCACAGCTGTGTGTACATTTTTTTGTATATGTATTTTGTTCTTTGTTTGTGGGTTTGTGTTTTTTGGTTTTTTTTTTCCTTTTGGTTCTTCCCTTCTCCTCTTCTCTCTGTGTGTACTTCTTCCAGTTAGCTAAAAGTCAAACTTAACCCTGTGGCAGCTGCACTCATGTCAGTTGGGACATCATTAATGAGTACCACTTATACAGATGGTGCCTCAGTATTTGGGAGATGGGATTTCAGTCTTTTCCCAGGAGATCTGTTGGTCCATGTGGCCTGAACTGCTGAAACATTGCATGTTTTGTGTTGAGCAGAAGCTGTCAGGAAGTCACAAGGCTTTGGTAGAAATGCAGGATGATGTGTTGGAACTCATGAGGTCAGCGAGCAAAGAGCACCCCACCTCCAAGGTAACTCCTCAAGTTTGCTCTCCCCGTTCTTTGTGGCTTCCCTCAACTTTGTACAGAACCCAGGATCAGCTCCTGCTAAGCATTCCCTTGCACTAATCACTGGCTTGTTGTTTGCAGGAGTACCTTACTCGGATCCAGGAGGTTTTGAATTCAACAGAGATCAACTTGCAGCAGCTGACAGCTTTAGTAGACTGTCGGAGTCTGCATTTGGTGAGTTCTTGGGAACTGGGCTCGAGCTAAGAAAGAACAAAGGGAGTGTAGAGCCTGTATTAGTTTGGAGTTCCAAACCTCTGGTGGAAGTTTACAACAGCTTTTTACTTATGGATTCTAGCAGGAAGGGGAATGAGGATTTGGATCAAGTTAGCTTTGAGTTTAAAGATCAACATAGGAAGCTAGATAACATGCCTTCCTACATCTACAAGCTGCAGCCACAGAGGCCTTCAGGTTTGGGGGTATTTTTAATAGCAAATAACTTGGTGCCTTTGCCATGGAGTGCAGTGTCTCAGAGCACTTAGAGCAGCGTAGCATGGCCGTGCTTTTGTCCTCACTGCCTCTAAAGGCAGAGACACACACAGCTCATGCTTCTGTTCTTGGGCATGGGACATTGTGAGGGAGTTGAAAGGCTTAATGAGAAATAGTGTATCTTCAGTTGGGTGGATAAGTTTGCCTTGGCTGTTTATTTTTGCTCCTCCTAAAGTCTTACTGTGGGCGGTTGAAAATATTTCTATGTCTAAATCCAAGCTGGTCTTTGTGAGGGGAAACAAGGCTTAGATTTTCATTTATGAAAAATACTTGAGTCCCCTGAAATTAAAATAGAAATATGCTCTAGAAAAGGGAGTGCAATGTCTCTAAGTTGTTTCAGAGTGTAGTCTGGAGGACTTTTGAGTGAGAGCTCAATGTTAACTCTGCAATGATCAGGAAACTCTGCTCCTTTCCCTCTGCAGGATTACGTCCAGGCTCTGACAGGCTTCTGCTATGATGGAGTGGAAGGCCTCATCTACCTGGTTCTCTTCTCCTTTGTCACAGCCCTCATGTTCAGTTCCATTGTCTGCAGCGTCCCACACACTTGGCAGCAAAAGAGGTACAGAGAGGTTTAGATCCTGTGGCATTGTAGAGCTCTTTCCCAATGAAGAATGGCTGTTGGACTTGTGCCCACGAGCATATGGAGCTCATTCCCACATGATCCCAGGAGTGTGAGGGATGAGGCTTTATAAGCACAGGTCTAACAGAAAGAAAATGGTTGTGTTTTGCTCTGGCTGTGGTTGCTACTAACATCTGAACCTTATTGCACTGGAATACTCTGTGTGCAAAGTATTCAGTACACTGTAGGGCTGTGAGTCAAGTCAGATGAATGATTATAGCTGTAATACAGAGGTAATGCTTGAAATATTGCTCTCTCTGTAAAATTCTTATTCTCTTACATTGTCTTGAGGTGTTTGTTCTACTATGGGGAAGAGAATTGGAATAAGAAGGAGTTTACACTTGCCTTTGTAGCTTTGCTCATGCTGAGGTGACTGACTTGCACTCTCTATGGAAAGCAGGAACTGCAGTTAACTGTTGTTAACAACGTGGGCAGGTGAGACACTTACAATTTGGAACTGGTATTAANATTGGAATAAGAAGGAGTTTACACTTGCCTTTGTAGCTTTGCTCATGCTGAGGTGACTGACTTGCATAGGTAATGGAAAGCAGGAACTGTTGTTAACAACGTGGGCAGGTGAGACACAATTTGGAACTGGTATTAGTGATGATACCCAGATTAATCAGTAAGTCTTTAACAAACCTTCACTTCACTGACTGGCTGCTGCATCACAGGCAGCTGTTAAAATGGCAGGGAGTTTTCTACTCTTGCAGCAGAGCCATAGACTGCAGCAAATTCTCCTTTGTGGTAAAATAGAAGGCCCTGAACAACAGCAGGAAGCCAGAGCTGGCCTGGCCTGCAGTGCCCACAGAGAAGTGGCCATAGGAAGTGTCAGAATAGCCCCTGAGAAAATGGCTGGTTCCTCACCTCTTCCACAGGCAGCTGCAGAGACCTTACCACAAGGAGCATGGCAGGCTGCCTGCTGGAAGGAGAAAGGTTTTCCCAGTGGCATCCCTTGTGCTGCCTTCCCTGGGGAATGCTGCCTGCCCTGCCAACTCCAGCAGGCTCAGGCTGCTGCTGTGATCTGAAGGGTTCCCTCTCGTGTGCCGTGGAGTGCCATTTCTCCCCCAGCCTCCCTCGGGGGAGTGGAGGATGTCACAGTTCATCGCCTGCAAGGGAGGCTGTGCAGGCTGCAATTCCTCGATCTCCAGTGCCACCGTGTGGTGCAGAAGCTGCAGGTGATGTCCGGGAGGTTCTAGTGATGTCCATGCTGAGTTGAACCCTTCACTAGCTTTAAGCACAGATTAAACGTGTTTCAGACCATGGTGCTCCACCCTCCAATTAGGGAGATGAAATAGCAGTGTGTATTATATAGGAGGGGCAAGAGAGTACTGTGGGAAGGCAGAGGGAACCAGCTGCCAAACAGTCCTGCTCTTTATTGATTTAAAATTCTGGCATTTTTGAGAAGATAAAGACTTTAGACACAAATTTTGCAGCTTAGTCTCTGTAAAGACTTCTGTGATTTTGCTAGAAGCTGAAGCAGACCTTTGCAACCAGAATGGGACTTCAGAGGAGTCTACAGAAGCTTATCCTTAAGAGTTCTGGACGTGTCTACAAGAAGTGGAAAGACACAGACTGCAGTTTTGAAGGATGTTTCTGTGGGGCACATGGCACTGTGTCCCCATTACCTCTCTTTTTTGTTGCTTGTGGGGTTTTTTAACGCTGTACATTTTGGGATGTGTTTCCCTCCTTTGGTTGTACAGCTGGGCAGTGGCAGACCGTTGTGCCAAGCCCTGAGAGAAGCCTGCAGGGAGGCTGGAGGGGATCACGCAGTGTGCCCCTCCAGATGGGATCTGTGGGAGGTCTGAGTCACTGTGGTGTGGGCTGTGTTTCACACTGCCACCCTGAGGCATCTCAAACGGGTATGAACGTGGAGGTGTGGAAGATGACTGGGAGGTTGTAGGATTACCATGGTTTCCTGCAAACCCCACATGTGGGGTCACTGGAGGGTCCTAGGAGGAACTTTTTCTCCTTCTTGCAGAGGCTCAGATGATGATGGGGAAGAAGAATCAGCTGCTCAAGGGAGTAGACAGACACACGATAATCTGTACAGAGTGCACATGCCCAGCCTCTATAGCTGTGGGAGTAGTTATGGCAGTGAGACCAGCATCCCAGCAGCTGCACACACAGTCAGCAATGCTCCCGTCACGGAGTACATGTGAGTATCCCCACACAAAGCTCCTCCACATTGCTTCCTTCTCATTTCTGTTGGCTCAAGTGCTGCGAGGTTGGCACTCCTGTCCAAGTGGTAAAAAGCAGTGAAGGATTTTGTTTCCTGATGGCATCAAATGGGAGAAGGGAATAGCTTGAAAGTGCTGCACTAGAAAGAGTTTTGTTAGGCAGAATGCTCCAAGATGTGAACAGCGTTGTGCTCCAGGGCTCAGGAAAATGTCTAAAGAAAAGAAGTAGGAAAGTATTGTCTGAGCTTCTTATTACATGATGATTCTGATCTCCAGAAGACTTAATTCTTCAGACAGAGCAGTCTTGCCAGAAGCCTCCCAAAAGACTGAGAGCCAAGAAAAAATCTGTGGGCTCTCTCTTCCCACAGTATTTGCAGTCAGCTCTGATATCTGTTGCAGTTTGGAGCTACCTAGTCTAGGTGAGGTCTTCAGGGCTTTCTCCAGAAGTGCCTAACCCTGATTACATTTGGACTATCATCAGGGCCCATCTTTTTTTGGGCTGCCACATCATTTTGTTTATCCCCTTAGACATTGTCCTCATTTTATCTCCATTTCTACCATTTGGCAGTTCTGATGCTGCAGGGAGGCAGATTTTCACAAGGACCTATTTTTAAATCACTTGATGTGATTCATTGTGGGCCCTTCTGAGTAAGAATGTAAAAATAGTGCTCAATCTGAGGAAAATCATGATAGTTTTATGCCCTTGTCTGAAAAGGGGGATCCACCTGGCCTGTAAGAAAAGCTTTGAAGGGGACTGACCTGAGACAGTAGTTCTGGGAGTGAGGATGCTCTGCCCAGTGTCCCCATCAGAGACCCTCCCCAGAGAAGCATGGCACGTGCCCCGTTACCATGTGTGTCTTCCTTTCCTAGGAGCCAGAATGCAAATTTCCAGAACCCCCGTTGCGAGAATACCCCGCTCATTGGCCGGGAGTCCCCACCTCCCTCAGTAAGTCTCTCTTTACTGCTCTTCTCTGCTTCAGCAACTCTGGGGAATACACGTTTGCCACTCCTGTGTACTCCCAAGGGAGCTGATTGTGCAGCCAAACACAGGATCTGGCCCATAAATGGCAGCAGCTGGAATAGACAAGCTATGTCTCACCTGCCATGGAGAATAAAACCCTGCTGTGCTTCTTTGGACATTGCACATGAAAAGACTAAAACTCAATCAATTAACACTGGTAATCCTATGGGCCCAGTCCTGCCACCACTGAAGTGCATGAGTATCTTGATGGGTGACTTCAGCAGGATGATTCACTTGCATGCAGTGTACTTGCTATCTGTGCCATTGGTTCCTCAAGTTTAAAAAGAAATTTGTTCAAACTGTAAATTCAGAGTTATTGCTGAACCTCTCTCCTTAATCTGCCCTAAAGAGATGCTAGGATGAAACCTGTATTATTTTTTTGTTGAGATTTTTTTTTAAATCTTTCTTTCACAACTGTTTTACTTTCTTTGAAATCTATTTTTGTATTTAATTTCCTATGGAGGAAAAAAAGAAACTTTCATGGAAGGTTTTGGTATTTGGAGTGGCCTGATAGCCATTTCTGTATGCTGGATAAAACATGGGCTTGTCTTCATGTCTGGGTAAGAACTAAATGACTCTTGCCCTCCCTCACTGGATCCTGTAAGCCTGATTTACAGCAGAACCTGGAGAACATGCCATCCTGGTTCTCACTAACTTGGTGGTGTGATTGCAGAGCATGAGTAGTAAAATACCTAACGATCAACCAGTCTTCAGGTATAGGTAAAAAAAATACACTCAGTGGTGCCTGGTTCAAATTGGTGGGAAAGGGAGGAAGAGAATTGGTGGATGAAGGAGTAGGAATTGTGGTGGAAACGAGGGCATCACACTCATGATTTCACCTCAAGAGGACCAGTTCACCTTGCTGTGGAGGAAGTGGAAATGTGCAGAGTTGATCCTTGTCTCTGTCCTTGGCCAGCCCTCTTCCACCCTTCCCACAGAGGTTTCCTGACCCCGTGCTCTGGTGGCGAGCTCTGCTCGCGTTACCCGCTCTCAGCAGCGAGCTGATCTCAGCAGAACCCCTGATGTGCTGCACTGCTGCTGCTTCCTGGGGCAGAAGGGCACTGTCCCTCTGGAACTGCCCGGGCACGTGTTCCTTCAATGTCCTGCTTCCCCCTGCCCTACAGCTCTTCTGCTTCAGAGAAAGCACCTTCCCTTCCACGGGGCTGTAGTGAGGCAGGAAGCTCCCTGGTTCTTCAGTACCAGTTTGTGTTAATTCCCTGAGTGGGAATCTGAGCCCTGGTGCCTTAGGCTGGGGTTTGGGAATAGATATAGATAAAGCTTTTTTTCTTCAGAGTAACTTGAGTTGGCAGCCATCAGTGTGGGCTGTGGGGAAGGAGCTGGGGAGGATGAGGGAGCAGCACTACACCATAGAAAAGGGAGCTTCTCCCCAGATGAGAAAAGGAACCAGGCTATAGGGTAAATGTGTTTCCTGGAGGGATGTAGTAGACAGGCAGTGGAGAAAAGAAAAATGCTGTCTATTCTTATATTGGCAGGCAACAGGGAAAAGCTTTTCTGGGATTTTTGTATTTGCAACTCTCGGTAGCAGGTGGCCGAGACCATACTGAGGCAGAAGAAATGGTAACTTTTCATAGCAAATTGTCTGTGGGAGGAGAGGGATGAAAAGGGAATACCAATGCACACATCCTTGCCTCTTTTTGAGAGGGAGGAGAGGGAGACAACCATCCAAGTAGGTTATGTCCAGTGGGCAGACAGAGCTGACCTGTTCCATTTAGCTTTCTGTGAACAGATGGTGAAAACTCAGATGTGATGATCCTGCTGCATTGTTTGTCCGTTACTTTTCCTGGCTTTTTGTTCGTTTGTTTGTGTTTTTCCTTCTCTCATTCCTTCTGTTTTCTCCTTCTTGCCACAGAGATATTCCCTTAGGGTGGTAGAGCCCACCTTGTCACTGACACACACCACGGTTTCACTTGCTTGCACTGTGTTTTTCATGCACGTTGAGGCTGCACTCTCTTTTTCTCTCTCTTTCTTGCGTCATCACAGTTGTATTTGGCTGCCATGGACAGTAGCAGCCATATGAGCTGGCAGCTTAAGCCCTCGGACAGTGCACGGACATACTGGTAACAGCGCCCGCAAATGGAACAGGTACTGCAAAAAAAGGTCCTTCTTGCTCAACCCCTTCTCCACTCCCAACCGCTCCCTTCATCCCTGCACTCTTTATCCCAGGCCAGTGCCTTTTATTTCTTCACATTCCTTCCCTCTGCACCTCCCACCCCATTCCCTCCTGCCAAGGGTTAAAATGAAAATCCATTTTGGCTCTGGTGCAGGCTCGAGGAGCAGTATTGACCTTCTAGAGGCTTCTGGTGCACGTTGTGAGGGCTACAGGTGCCCGTGCCTCCACAAAAGCTACCTCACAGCAGCTTCAGCTTGGATTCCACACTTCAGAACAGCCTGAACACCAAGTGCTGAGTGCTGCACAAATGTAGAAATAACCTTGCACTTCAAAAGCAACATAGAAGTTCTCCCATCACAAGAAGCCATTCTTTAGAAGTAAAGAGAACCAGTCTAGCAGCACTTCAGTCAGGAATGGTTGTCTCAATTCAGCTTTTGGCTCTCCTTGAGCCCTGCTGCCGTTCTGCTTGTCCTTAGTAGTCATAACACCCCAAACCATCAATACCAACCTGCCACAAGCTTTTAGCTCGTTTGTAGGATTTTTAATTTTAAACTGTCCTGAAGAGTTACTTATTTGCCCGTCAGATCTGTGTGCAGCTTTTCCTTTTATCCTTACATTTAAGATCAGAAAGGAGCAAATTTTTAAAGAAAAGCTTCCCTAAGGGTCCAGATATAATCACTAAGATCTGTTTCATTCTGTTTCAAAACCTTTTACTGTTTTGTTTGTTCTGTGTGTGTCCAAATCATCCCATCCATGTCCCACAGACTGTGTGAGCAGGGCCCTCCTAGTACCATTTCACTGTCTGAATTCCTCATGGGCTGTAGTTGTTCTCCAAGACAGCCAATGTTTCCTCCCTCATGACAAAGCCACATGCCCACAGAAAGAGGAGGTGGTCTGCATTTTGGGGGGTTATTAGCTTGGTTGAATACAGGGTATGATTAGGGCTACCAGACAACTCAGGTGGTGTGAGGGACAGTGCTCCTTCAAGGGAACCACAACCACGCAGAGACAGGAAGGTGTTGGTTCCAGTGGGAACAGGGAGCCTGTTGCTTTTGGCTCATGCAGTCATATCTCGCATTCTCTTCCCAGATAATACATGTCCATAAAGCTGCTGCTGTTCCTTCTTCTCTGCTTCTTCTTGTTGGCACTTTTCTCAGCCTTGCACTGGATTCCTTTGTGTTCTGTTGGTGCTGGGTCTGCATCCCTGCTGCCCCTTGCTGCCTGCCTGCCTGCCTGCCTGGGGACTGCTGGGAAGGGTCTGGATCGGGTGTCTTGATGCCCCTGCCGTGGTGCATGAATGCAAACAGCCTTGCCTGGAAGCATGGTGCCAGCACCCTTGAAAGGCTCACAGCTTTCTCCAGTCCTAAGTCTTGCTAAGACTGCTCTTGGGCCTCGGCTTGTGGTGGGTTTTCTGCTTTGTTGTTCCTGTAGGTGGTATTGTAGATGGCTCTGTTCCATGAAATGAAATATTGGTGAGGGTGGGGAAATTCTAGGCCTTCATTCTAGACTTGAAATCCCTGGGCTGGAACATGACCTGATCCCAGTCTGCACTGTCTTCTGTTTATCTGTGGTCCCACCCGAGCTTAATGTGGCTGTCTGAAGGGCTATGGAAAAGGCACTGCATTCTTTCCAAGGCTTTAAAAACAAACAAAACCAACAGAAGCTCTGTTCTTTTGACTTGAAAGACTTAAGTCCCTTTGAATTCAGAACCCACTGGCTGGAATTAGCTGTTTTCCTGCATCTTGCCTCCCATACATAATAACACCAAACCCTCTGTGTTTACTGTGCTCTAGCTGTTTAAGATCAGCCTTTCAGAACTTGAATCCAGAAGCTTTGGTCTTTATTGCATTACCTGAATAGCTCTGGCAGGAAATCAAAGTCAGGGTAGCTCAAGAGGAATTCACGTGGGTTTTTAACCACAAATAGTAAATGGTTTGTACTCAGTCATGGTTTCATATGGTAAGTGATCTTTCAGCATAGCTTAGTTATATGGATTTCACAGGAGTCTGTAGAATTTATGGCCTCTAAAACGAGCTGATCATTCCCTTAAATTATTTTTTTGCAACCAATGATTCCTTTGTGCCCAGGCTATGTGTGGCAAGTGCCTAACTAGTATGTGCTGGCAAACCACACCTATGAAAGTTTATACCCTCAACAAGGCTGAAAGTGAAGGAGAGACCTTTATTTTCTTTGGGGAAATGCAAAAATAAACCTGTGTGCAATCAGCTGTGTTTGTCAGAGCTGGCTGGTAAGTGACTGAGAGGCACTGTGCTGAATAGCACAGGCGACCAGCAGGAATGGTAACAAGAACTCTTTCAGGTGCCCTTCTTGGGGAAGCTGACAGTGAGGTGGAGGTATGGGGTGTAACTTGTCCTCTGTGCTGTTTTTGAAAGGGTTACTGAGGGTGTGTAGGCACATGGGTACTTCCAGTAAGCATTCTGGAAGAATGACTGAATTGTGCGTGCTCTTTAACCTTCTATGAAAGCTCCTCTTTCAAGGAAACTAAATGCAACTGTGAACCTGACAGCTGTGGGCCTCAGAGTGGAGTCCAAGACCTCCTTGGTCTGAATTGTGCTCAGGCTTTCTGGCTTTAGAATCACTTTTTAAAGGAGTTAAAGACATAGCAATTTTTTTTAAAGCAACTGAAGACTTAATTTTTTTAACTCTGGATAATTTAGTTTGGTTTCATGTCCAAAGTGGCAAGTGTCTGCTGATACATCTTCATCTGCTGGCCTGTCCAGATGTTGAGGCCTGTGTGTTCCACAGCATCTTTCCTCTGCTTCCCAGCAGAGGATGCAGAGAAGGACTTGCAGGAAGGACTGCAGCATGTGGAGAAAGCACTTGTGCCTGGAGGGTGATGCTGAGATCCTGAGCACGCTGATAGAGCTGTGCTGGTGAGAGGTGCACAGTGAAGTGTTGGCTCTCTACTGCCAGCCTTCAGTCATACCATAGTCATTGAAAATACACTTAACAGTAACTGGTTCAGCTGAACTGGGAAGAGGTACAAAGGTGCAAAAATCCTGAGTTAAGGAGAGAACATCAGCCCTAACTCTGACTATTCTGAGTCTTGATTTGTTCCTTGTGGTGGATTTGCAGGTAGGTTTGAATGTCAAATACTCCCTGCTTGACTCTCCAGATCTTGTGTTCCTGGTTACTTTGGTTTTGTGACACTTAAACAACTGTGGGGTCTTTTCTTTTTGGAGGAAGGAGGGAATTCTTTTCAACTTCTCCTGCCATGATAGGTGTACTTTGTACATCTTGGAAATGCAATTCATCAAGTGGTCCTCTTGATTTTAATGCTTTAAAGAAAGTTTATGTTGCATGTTTGTGCTGAACCTATATGACTTGTCCAGAAAGATGCACAATAACCTTCTACTATCTGTGAGTTTGGTTTTGGTTTTTTTTTTACTTCTTTCAAAACTTTAGCACCTGGAAAGGTTCTCTATTCATACTCATCTCCTATCACATGTCACTACAGAGAATGCAAATGGAAAATGAGCACTCAAATGCATTTTTCCTTCGAAGGCCCACTTCTTAGCACGAGGCTTGGCTGGTAATTTCAGCATTGCAATTCCTGAAATGTGCCCTACTTACTCTGTGAGAAAGTTCTTTGACTTCTAAACCTCTCTGAGCCTGTTGGGTTATTCTCCTGTATATTAGTAGTGCTCTCAATTTTATTTCTGAGACAGGAATCACATTTAATAAACTGTATAGGTTATTGTCCTTAAAGTAGCTCAGCTTGCTATTTTCTGTCTTTTGCCCTCTCACTGACAAAAAATACATCTTAGAAAGAACAGATGTACCCTTTGTCTTCTAAATATAGATACCATTTCTGGGCCAGAGTTTTATATTAAGATCCATGTTCTGAAAAAAGTTTTCCAACTATGGAAGACACTAAAAGCTGAGTGTGCAAATAAGCCACAGGTGTCTTCATCTTGTGCTGATGGGATCAGCTCTGCCAGAGGAGCAATTTCTCTCTTCTATTGTGCAGAGGTTCAACCCAGGTCAGTCTTTGAAGGAAAACTGATAAAATACTGTTAATTCTCTGGAAACCCCCATGGACAGCTGAGCTTTTGAGAGCCTAAAGATGCCTCATAATGTTCTTTCCCAGTGGGCAAGATAAATCATAGCTCCTGGTGTGGAACTGCCTTTCAGTTGTCTCTTTGCCAGCTTAACTGGCTATTTTATGTGGTTTGGTTTAAGAGGTGATAAAAAGTCAGTATGCTGAAGAGCACTCTTGGGAAGTAAGCTCTGGATATTATAGAATTATTCGAGCTCCAGAGGGTATAAAAGGAGGAATGAAATGTCTGTCCTCATTGCTTGGTTGTTAATATTGTGGTAGCAGAACCCAGAAGACATCAAATGCATTGGCATAAAGAGGCAAAGTTCTGTTCTTACTGCTGGACATTATTTACATATTTTTCAGCTCATTATTCAAAGCTGAATGACACGTTACCTCAGTAGCTGCTGGGAGCTGTTTTGGATTATCTTGCTTCGAATAAAAACGAGTAAGAACAGCACCACCACCTCCAAATGGAACTGACCTTCATCTTTCTCACTTGCTCTTCTCACCCCCACGCTGCAGTCTCATCTGCTGCTGCACAGTGCACAGCTTGGATCCCAAACCACAGTGGGCTCTCACCCACCTGATAACTTGCTAATACCATCCTGATTGATGGCAGCCTGTTTCCAGCCTGATAGGGTCTGTTCTTTCTTGGGCATAGATCATTTTGTTATTCCTCACTTTTCGTTCAAGCTGCCCATCCATGGCACGTGCAGTCTTCTGATGCCCTCGTTGCTATAAAATGCAATGTGAAGATGCAGTGAGCACCCATTTTCTTTTCAACCTCCTTTTCTGGCATGGTTGAAAGCAGTAACATGACTGAGAGAGGATGAAAGTGTGGGGTGGGTTTTTACATCTGCATCATTCCCATTTCCCTCTCTTCTCCCAAGCAACATATGTCATGTTTTGACTTAGTGACTGTTGGATTTCCTTCTCTAGCGAGCTTGGATAAATCACCAGCACGTCTGCGCTGACCTGGCCAGGAGCCCTGCAGCAGGCTGGCAGAATGTTACTCAGAGTGAACTGTGACTATGCAGTGACTTGTGAAACTTTCCTCTTAAGACTGAGTCAGCACCTCCTTGAGGTGCTTGCTCTGAACACACACCATGTTATGCTGAGAAGTGGTAGAAATCTGTGGTTCTGTCGTGACATTAGTCATTCTGACTTAACTTTCTGTTTGTTTGTTTTGTTTTTTGTCTTGTCTTTTCTTTCTCCAGTACACCTCCAGCATGAGAGCCAAATACCTCGCCACCAACCAACCTCGTCCAGATGCTGGCAGTGTGCATTAAAATGAAAAAGCAAAAGCAAAAAAAAACAAAAACAAAAAAACAAAACCCACACATGCAGTCAGACTAAACAATGTGCCAACTGCTGTGCCCCTGTGCTGTCCTCGTAGAACAATCCTGCTGTTCTGCCCAAAATCTAGTGCAGCTCCTGTTTCTCCAGTCCAGACCACCCTTCCAACCTGGTACCTGCCCACTGAGTGGAAGCTCCTTTTGAATTTAAGCCTTCACCTTGTAGCACCTGATGTGCAAGAGAGCAAACGTGTGCAGGCCAGCAGCTGACAGCACCTGGGCAGGAAACTGGGCCCCAGCCCAGGGGCCAGCTTGCCAGAGTAGCCTGTCAGAAACAGGTGGTGAATATCTTCTGCCCCCTTCTTCCTCCCTTCTGTTCCAAGAGGGACTTGGTGAAAGATGGTGGTAGGTCTTCTTCACTTCTGCAGTGGGACCAGCAGCCTGTCAGACACCAAAGGAGCAGGACTGGGTGCCTGTGGCTGGTGTACAACGAGGGAATGCTGAGGGGATGCTCAGCACAGTGTCTTGGTGGGAATCCTCTGGTGCACTGCCCCGGGGGAGGGAGGAGGGAGCTCCTGCCTCATGGTGTCACTGCATATCCACTGGAGTTTGCTCTAGAAGAGCAAATCATTTCACCACCCTGGTTTAACTTTTTTTTTTTTTTAAAGTCCACTGAGAAAATGCCTTTTTCTTTCTCTCTATATCTATCACGTGAATTCTCGAGGAGGAGCAGGGGGGCCCAGCACCAGTCAGTCACCCTGTCCATTGCTCTGGACCTGACCTCTCCAGGTATTTGCAGATGGCATTCTGGGTGCTGCCTTTCCTAGGCTGAGACAGATCAAACAGGAGCCAGCCACTCACTTGGTGCCAAATTTTTCCAGGGAAAGATTTATAAGACTTTTTGGGAGGTATCTTTGCACTAAAGAGTTTTGGCTCTCTGATGCTAGATCTTATGGGACAGTCAGCTTGCAAAAGCAAGAGAAACTGGAAGCACCAATGGATTTTATAGCAAATGCAAGCTCTCCCCTCAGAAATGACCTGTGAACTCTGCTGGACTTTCTTTTTTTCCTTTTTTTATAAATCACAGTCTACAGCACAGGGTTGCTGAAATGGCATTGAAGGAGGTTTTTGGAGCCTCAGTCCTAACAAACTCACAAGATTTTCAGTGTATCTTCTGTGTTCTAGAGTCTGAAACCCTCGACAACATTGTGACTGTCAGAACAGATTTATATTTTCTTCTATTTTGTTTAGTTTTCGAAGGCACATTGCTAACCACTATCTGACCATACTAATGCACATGTAAGGCATTTTCTAGACGTGAAGCAGAACAAGGCTTGCAAAAGGGCAGCTGGGTGCCTGCAGAGGGCAACATCCTTCACTGGTGCTGTACTTCCCACTGAAGAGCAGTGCTCCAAAGGGCACTGACAGCTTCCTGCTGGAAGAGGAGACTGCCTCTTGGGAGGTACTGTCAACTACTGCCCTTTCAGTAGGGTACCTATGACGTTCCTTTTTGTCTTTTTACCTCTTAGTAGGGGCCTCTTAGCAGAGCTGCTGAGCATTATATTAAATAACTGGCCGAGGAAAATGAGTGGGAAACATCTCTCAAACTGGAGTGGAGCCATTGGCAGAGGCAGTTCATGGTCACCTCAGTGATGTTCAGACTTGGTGTCTGTTCACCCCAAGTTTGCTGTTTGGGGCACAGAATTACCAACCTGCCTTTACTCAAGTCAGTTGCCTTCTTGCTGTGAGGTGAGAACTGCTCCTGGCAGGCAGCTAAACAGGCTCAAGGAAATGCTGGGGAATGGTGCAAGCTTTGAGACTCCTCTTAAGATAGAAACCACTACTAAACTGCAAGGCCAGCTGTTACCATTCAAAGGAGTGAGAGCCAGGGAGGAGGCATCACCACATGGACAGGAAGAGAAGGGTTTGGAATTAACTTCACACTGCACCATAAATCTCTGGAAGCAGGATGTTCTTGCTCAGGACTGAGTATGCCCTTTCAGGCACTTTGCATGGGCTTCACACTGAAACATACCTCTGTTTTATCAAATAACAAGGGCAGGGAAATGTGGCCACAGATGGGATGGAGGGACACTGTGGCTTATGAGCCCAGGGTTTCCATCCTGTCTTAGAGCCTACCAGGAGGTGTGGGTGTGCGTGGTGTGGTGAGCTTGCAGGGCCCCAAGCACCCAGCTGCTCTCTGGGGGGAACCCTCACTTTGGAGAAAGAATCAAGAGCCATATAATCCTCATTAAGACTGAGTTGTTCTGCCGTCATCCCTCCTTGCAAGGATGTGCTCCGATTGCTACTCACATTATCAATTTTAGGGGAGCTGCCCTGAAATCTTGTGGAAGACAAGTGTTTTGGAGGCTGGAAGGTGTGGGGAACCCTGTGAAAACAAGTGCTTCTGTGTACCAACTTCTTTGTGCACAGAACGCACCCTGAACCTGCGTGTGACTGCACCTTGGGCTAGATTGTCACCGTGGCATTGTCTGTGCCACACAATGACGGGAGTGAGCCAATGCTTTTGTTTGCAGCATCTAACAGAGCAGCCCTCTTGACCTGCTTCCTCCCAAGGTCTGGCAAAACCACTTCCAACACCCAGAACAACTTCTGACAGTGTTTGGGGCTCGCAGCAAGGCACAGCTGTGGAGATACGTGCTCTGTGACTTCAACATATAACTGGAAAGAATGTTATGGAGATAACATTTTGCTCTCTGGAGGCCAGCACAACGTGACTGCGGTGTGAGCGGTGTACCTGTGTCCAGCCAGCACTTCCTTTACTTGACATGGATATTGCACTTTTGTAAAGCATCCTGGAACTCTGCTGCCCCGCTGCATGCTGTGCAGAGCGCTGGATAGGAAACACAGACAAATGGGTTTCTTTTGGTTTATTATTGTTATTACTACTACTTTTTTTTTTTTTTTCTTTTCCTTTTTTATTTTACTGGAACCTTGAGCAACAGTGTGGCATTTCTGCAGGCTGGTCTGAATGGATCTGCTGAAGAACAGATGGCCTTTGCCTATTCTTATGGCTGCGACATAATCAGTCTCATCCATATGGTCACATTTGGTCTGAGGAGGGGACTTTGAAAAGCCAAGATCTCCCAGACTCTGTGCCTCCCTCTCGGGTGAACAGCAGGTGCTATCTGGCGAAGACTCATCTGTTCTGGATGGCATTCATGGTTGAGGGAGTCCAAACTCTTCAAGCAGCAGGAGGTAAAGCTGTAGAGACTTCTCTCTCTGCCATCGTGTCTCTTTCTGTTTTTAATGTGACAAAATGCCAAGGCCATATCACTTGGTGTGTCCCAGCTGACCTTATCGGACATTTCTCGTGTTACTGGTTGCTAGAAAAGGGGTCCAGAAGTCAGGGGAGCTGAGATTGGCCTCTGGACACCTCACTGACTGCAGAGTGGACGGCAGCTTGTCCGGTTGAAGGTGACTGCATCGGTGAAGACACTTCATGTTACTTTTTCAGAAGCACAAATGTGGTCATTGGCTTGTCTGGTTGGCTTGGTTTATTTCCACTGCATCATCATGTGTGAATGACACTTTCTTTTGGAACTGAGAACTCTTCCAAGCACACAAACATCTCCACAATGTGAAATGTAAATAGCATGTAGGACTCTTGTGTCCAGTGTTCAAGACTGCATTGTAATTGTAAAGGAAATCAAATCAAGACTTGGCTGTGAATTTCTTGTGCTGTCTTGGGAATTATAACTGTAGTGTTTGTATCCTGTATGTATTATTAAACTGAGTTCATTTTGTGTGCTGATAAAAGGGTTCAAGCTAAGATTTTTAGCGTGCATCCATGTATCCAAATGTGAAGGATGGAGTGCTCCCTTCCCCTCCTGTCCTTTTTGAGTTTTCTCCATTTGATAGGTGTTGATTTTCCGTGTACAGTCATCTCAGCCAAGATGCAAGGGATGTTCATTTGAGTGCTTTGAGGAGGACACAGTGCATGGGGTTTTCAGTAATCCTAAGTCAGCATTTCCATAGCAGTTCCCTGAAACCACATGAGAAGTTTGGCCTTTCTGAGAGTTAAACCATTTCTCAGGGAGCTGCTCAGCCATTGCTCATGAGGGCTTTGGGTGCTGCAGGGTGCTGGGGGACAGGAGTGGGTGGGTGCCCCCGGAGCAAGGCCCAGGTACCTGTGGGAGCAAACCCAGGCTTCACTTCTGGTGCCCCCTTCTCTTCCTCCCAGCAGCCACTGAAATACCATTCTGAGCCCTTTGAAGAAGAGAGAAGTGTCTTGGCTTGTTGATCCGTGCCACCCTCCTGATTATTCCAGAGGAGATGAGGTGGGTGGGTTTCCCCTTAGCTTGGGAGAGGAGCTGTCTTTGAAGTAGTTCCTGCCTGGGTTCCAAGGAGAAGCCAGGGTCTTCCCCAGCTCAGTGAGTGTGCCAGTGCCCCTCAGTGAACATCTTTGGGTGGGAGGGGAAAAGCCCTCTGGGGAGGTACTGAGGAGCAGGTCTCATGCCTTGAGACAGAGACCTGGCAAGGCTTGGTCTGTACCTCCTTTCATCACAGCCTTCTTCCCTTTTCCAGAAATTGTGTGCATGCTATGGATGGCTTCCCTAGGCAGTCCAGGAGGCCCAGCAGAAGCGTGGGATGTGTTGGTAGCAGTTCCTAGGTGGCTGACAAGTGGTTTGTGCTTTCAGGGGGGTGTGGGATCTCTGCCAAGCCGTGATGGTGAGCGTGCTGCCCAGCTGGAGACAAGGGATGGGTTTCTGGTGGCCTGGAGCTCTCGGGTGCTCACCCAGCCCCTGTGGCTGCATGAACAAAGTGGAACATAAATTGATGTACAACCAGAAAGTTCAAAATAACTCCTTTCCTAAAGAGGATAACTGTAGCATGAAGCTCTTAGGTGCTCTGCATATTTGATACCACATTGCTCCTCACTATGCAATTCCCAACTCCTTCCTTCCTGTTCCTCCTCTAATCTCACACCAAGACTTCTCCAGTGGCCTCTGCCCAGGAGGCTGCTGAAGTCCCAGAAAAGCCTCATTTCTTCCATTGTCCTCTGCCCTGGGTGCAGCTGCCCAGCCGTCACGTCGCGTGCCTCAGGTCCCTTGGTAACGGGAGGCCCCATGAGTTTTATTCACATCA
The DNA here is from genome assembly GCA_013397295.1 of Polioptila caerulea. NCBI lineage: Eukaryota > Metazoa > Chordata > Aves > Passeriformes > Certhiidae > Polioptila > Polioptila caerulea. The sequence continues at coordinate 1,288,466 of VYXF01006257.1, read as the reverse complement.
TCCAGAGGGAAGTTTATTTTCTTGGACACTGTGCACAGAAACCTAATGGTGAACATGTACCTGGCCTTTTTGTAACTTCTCTGTTTTGTTTGGTTTGGTTTTTTTTTTTTTTTTTCTTCTTAACCATAATGGTTGTATATCATACCACTTTATATACATATATAATATATAAATATATATAATTTTTTTTTAAACTTCGGACCTGCTAGTTTCTTTCAAGTGTTCCTGCACTTACCCATAATGTTTTTAAATTGTGAGGATTAAAGAGGATTGAGCCCATTTTTGTATCTTTACTTTTAATTCTGTAGTTCTATTGATTGTAACGTAGCTATTTTTTACTGTAACTTTTTGGTTTGCAAATACTAAACAAAAAAACCTAAATGTAATTTCTGTGGTTTCTATTCAGCTTGGGTTTCATGTTTTAAGAATAAACGATTTAAAACCACTCTCCCTGGTTATTGATCTGTGTTTTTTCCCAGAGGGGGCGTGGGGCTGTGCTGGTGGCTGCTGTGGGGATGTCCTGGTTCCTGGGGGCAGAAGATGCTGGAGCAGCCATGGGACACATCAGCCTGGGAGATGCTCTCCTGTACCTGGTGTGTTTTAACCCCTTGAGCCCCCTTTACTGCTTTGATTATTCCCCACTGGAGCAGCAGTAAACATGAGTGGTTCATTTCCACCAGCACAAATACAAGAAGTGTGGAAAAGTGGCCTGGGGTGGTGCCCCAGCAGCTCAGCCCTGTCAGAGGCGTTCCTCTGGGGGAAGATGAAACTCGGCGTGGGCTCACCTTGCTCTGTGCTGCCCCGGGGTATCGTGGGTTTCTTTTTAGTTCTGTTTGTGTAGTTCTCTGATCACGGGCCCGCCACCACATCACTATCACCTAGTGAACTGAAACCTTTACCTTCCTCCAATTTTCCTCATCTGTTTTCTGCCTGATCCTGCCAGTCAAAGGAGGCATTGGGCTCCTGCCCCCATCCTGTGCTATTCTTGCCCTGACCTCAGCCCCTCCCTTCCTAGGTGTGGGGATAAGCAATAATTCAACTCTGTCTTTGTAAATGCTATGTATTTTTTTTTTTAATGCTCTGAGTATGGCAGAAAACCACGGTCTCAAGTCCTGCCCATGAGTCCAGTTCAGAACCACAGAGTGCTCCTTGTTGTGACTTACCCCTCATGGCTGTGAATCTCAACAGAGACCAGTCACTAATAATTGACAGATGGGTCTCCCCTCTTTTTTTTTTTAATTTTTTTATTCTCATCTAAAGGAGGAACTCACATTTTCCATCTTCATCCCTGACCTGAGACGATTAAATCTGCTCTCTAAAGCTCTAAAAGGGCTTGCAGCAGTCAAGAGAATCTCATGGCGTGAAGGAAAATAAAGCCTAGGTCAGAGTCATCAGTGTAAATATTTTACCAGGTTTATGGACTCCACCAGGGATGGGAACATGCAAAGGCTGCCTTCCTGGTGACCTGCTGCAGCTTTGCTCACCCTCTGCACTGCTCCCAGTCCCAGCGGGAACAGGGCAGAGCTCTCTCCTGAGCCATTCGGGGCTTGGAGAAAACAGAGGGAAGGGTGAAGTATGTGTTTGAATAAACCTCGCCTTCAGATCAGCCTTCAGTAGTGGTCCCTTAGATGTCGGTCCTCCGAGATAAGGCAGGGAGGGGTGCCCTGGGGAGATGCTTTCAAACGTATTTGCTCTGTGGTGTGCTGAGCTGTGCTAACACGAGCAGTGCCTCGGAGAGCTCCCGCGTGTTGGAGGATGGAAAATCATCAGGCAGAGCTGGTGACAGTGGGACACGGTTACTGGCTGCATATCCCCATCTGCTGTCACCTCTCGGGGTGAGAAATGGCTCAAACTACAGGTCATGTTTTCTGCTGAATGGAGCACAGTGCAGGCAGCACCTACTGCTGATGCTGCAGCCTGGTCTGCCCAGCTCCTTCCACCGGGTGCGTTTGAGAGCTGGATTTGTGGTTCTTCGGGAGGGTCCAGTGGGGTTTTGCTCTCTCTGTGAGTCCAGGAAGGCAGCAGGCAGCTGAAATTGCAGCTCATCTTCTCTGACCCCTCCTGAAGCCCTGAGGAATGACCCCATCTCCCCACCCCACTCTGGTGCCTTCGGGAGGTCGTGTCCTCTCCTTGCACTGCGAGGGAGGCCAGGACAGAGCTGAGTCTTTCACCCGCTGGAAAGAAAAGCCCCAACAGAGAGACTCCGATGGGTCTGGCCACGTGGGGATGCTGGAGCCCTGTGCTTGGCAGTCGGGAGCGTTTGTGAGCGGAGGCAGCCGCGGGAATGCTCCATCCAGGGCTCCTCCGCACCCCGTGTCTCCAGCTCGGTTTGTCCCAGCGCTCGAGGATCTCCCAGCTCATTTGGGAGTGGCCAGGCAGGGGCAGAGGGTGGCCAGGCAGGGACAGAGGGTGGCCTGGCAGAGGGTGGCAGCCGGTCACACTGCTGTGCCTTCGTGCTGCTGCGTGGGACAGAGGGGATGGATGGTGGCAGGAGCAGAGGGCTTTTCCTTCTGCGCTGGTGTCTCCATTGCTGCTGGGACTGTTTGCCTCGTCTCTGCAAGCAAGGAAAGCTTTGCCTGGAGCAGGCGGTGTTTCTCACCATGACCTCAGCAAAAATCCCTGCTCAGGGATTTTTTTTAATCTCTCCCAGTCCGTGGAGGGAAGTGGGAGGAAGCACAGATCCCTGCTCACTGCGAGGTGTTGCAGATGCTGGTGCTTCTCCCACCCGCTTCCTCTTCCCACCAGGCAAACCTCACGGAACCTGGCGCCTGCACCCCATAAATCACCCGGCCACTCACGATCTGTTCCAAACACATCAGCTCCGGGGCCTGTGCATGGGCTGCTCATCAGGGAGCCCTAATGGCCTCCTGCTCCCCAAGGGCTTTCTAACTCAACAGCCCACCCAAAAAAGGGGGGCTCGCCAGGCTGATGGGGACATGGCTGGAGCATCACCCAGTGCTGTCATGGTGGTGACACTGCTTTACTGCTGCTTTCAGATCCCTGTCCTCAGCGTGTCCTCAGCACTGTTTCCCGGGTGAAACCACCATGGTTTGGTGAGGGCTGGAGGGGGACGCATCCACTGAGGAGGAGGAAGGAGGGGTTGGGAGCGGGGCTGTTCAGTGATGCCTCAGCTTTGCAGATCTCATCTGGCAGTGCCGTGGGAAGTGTTTCCAGATGCTTTTAAGATGCTCAGTTTATCTCCTCCTCCACTCTTGGCTTGCCAAATGGCTACAGCAGCAGAACTGGCCCCACTGGGCAGCTGAGGCAGACCAGAAACAGCGGTTGCTGGGAGCTCTGGGGTGAGGGGAGTTGGTTTTGATAGATTCAAGGCTGGTCTTAAAAGTAAGGAAGGGAAAAATAAACTTTGCAGGGCTTTTGGGTTATTTATTTTAACCACCTGCATGTTATGCCGGGGTGAGAAATAGTAGAAGGCTGACAAAAATAAAGGGATAGTGGTTGAGAGCTACTCTGCACATCCCAGTGCTGAGTCCCGGCCATCCCACAGCCATTGCTCTCGGCTGCAGGGCTTTGCAGCCCCTCACTCACAGGCAGACGGTGCTGGTGGTGGATTAAGTCACCTCCAGCTGCACAGAGGTGGTGGGATGTAGATCATGCCCCCATGGGGGTCCCAGCACTCTCCCACCCAGCACTGGGACAGGCAACTCCCAAAGCTGCAGCTGTGTGCATCGCTCAGGCCCTGCCATTCGGATGCTTTTATGTTGGTTTCCCACAAATATTCCAGTTTTCTGGGCCAAAGCAGCTGGAAGTGGCTCTTGGAGCCAATTCACGCAAGTTGTGTTGTCTCCCAACACTGTCCTCCCACCCCAAGTCTCAAGTACTTCTCGCTGCCGTCAGTACCAGGCCGGGTGTTTGTCCCCTCGCCCTGCACACTTTCCCTGGTGAAAGTCCCCACAGCCTGGCTGGGAACACGGTGACTCACATGAAGTCTGGGACTGCAAGTGACCCAAATGCAAATTAAACAAAAAAAAAGAAAGGAGGGAAACAACAAAAGGGACTAAGCCAGTGTGTTACTCTCTGCCCTCGATGTTGCAAACACGCAGAGATGGGGAAAGCCTTGGCCAGGCACAGTGCTGGAGCATCCCTTGGGCACAGTGCTGTCGACAGCAGCCGTCCCTCCAGAGTGGCAGTGTCCCCAACAAGCTGGGCTTGTCCCCACCCCATCACTGCACACCAGACTCTCCAAAAGGTACAGCTGCCTTATCAGCTGCCTCAAGCAGGCGAGAGTAAACAGGACGTCCCACACCAGTGCCGGGGTGCAGATGAAAGCAGCCTGGCCTGCGGAGTCTGCCAAGTATGCGAGAGCAGCAGGCTTTGCTTTTGTTTTCCTTTTGTTTATTAATGCCTGTATTTATTTACTTTTCGGCCCACGAGTAGGGAAGGGAGGAGGGAGAGGCTGGGAGCCTGGTGGGAGACAAACTGGAGGGCTGGTGAGCTGCCTGCCCCTGCTCCTGAAGGCTCAGTGGTGTTATTTCATTTCATTCATTTCATTTCATTTCATTTCATTTCATTTCATTTCATTTAATTTCATTTCATTTCATTTCATTTCATTTCATTTCATTTCNTTTAATTTGTATTTATTTTACTTCTTAAGTCCCACTTGGGGGTTGCACAATGCCCGGCATCCCCCCAGCCTTTACCCCCGCCAGGGGCTCCTGTTCCTTGCAGCAGCATCCCAACCCCAAGGCACAGCCCCTGGCTGCCCAGTGCCTCGCTGGGCACTGAACCCACATCTCCCTGTCCTGGCTGGGGTGCAGGGGGGGGTCAGGCTCAGCGAGGGTGGCAGCACCGCTGCTGGGAAGTGCCCACGCTGCCGAAACCGCAGCCTGTGAGCAATAGGAAAACTGGTGGGGGAGCAGCCGAGGCTCGGTGTCACAGCTTCCTGTGCCTGACGCAGGTCCCTTCGCTGACCCTGCACCAGGGCAGGGCCCAGGAGCACCAGATCCTGCACCCAGCACACCATCCCTGGCCCTGGGCAGCTGGGGGAAGGCAGCACGGCTGTCCATCCACCCTTCCCTTCCTGCAGGGCACTTTTTGGGGTGGCCGGGTCAGGGCAATGCTGGTTCTCTCAGTCAGAGCCCCACCTCACCAAGGGCTGCAGAGGTTGGGGGACTTTTGATTTTTGTGGCTGTCTGAAGAGTGAGCGGGTGCTCGGAGGAGGAGTGGCTGCTTCAGCACACACCGACTTCCTGCCGGGCTATATTTTTAGCAGGGCCAGCCTTTGATAACCAAGAGATTAATGCGAAACCGTGAAGTAAGTGTGCCCCGAAAAGAAAAAAAAAGGGTGCTGGCTCTGCAGGAAGGCGGGGAGGAGGGGATGGCACAGGTGGAAGCTGGTACCAGTGGCACAAACAGGACTGGTTTAGTGGAGGGGGGAGGCAGATCATAGGCTATCGCCACGGCCCATGAAAGCTGGGCCTTTTTTCTGGCAGGTGGATGCTCAGTGTTGGCTGAAACTGTGGTGCAGAGGGTGAGGGGAGGGCTGGGAGGGCAGGGGCTCCTCCCCCGCAGCCCCCAAGCTTCCCACGCACACGCCTGCCCGCCGGCTGTTAACAACACCCCGCTAACAACCGGCTCTCACCTCATCCCCACCGCCTCCCTCCCAGCCCGGAGCCTGCAGAAAACCAGCCCTGAGGTGCCGAGCCCTGTCCGAGCCTTTTGGGAAGGGGAAGGAGGAGAGGACCCTCACACCCTGGGATGCAAATGGCCAGCAGGATCCCAGTACCCGTGGGAAAAAAGGGACGGAGGCGCAGCCCCTCCTCGGAGCATCCCTGAGAGCTCGGCCAGAGGTGACAACATCTGCGGGGGATCAAGGGGTGTTCAGAGCAGCACATCCATAAAGAGACGCGGGAGCCTGGGACCAGGTGACTGTGGTCAGCAAAAAAGCCGCTTTATTGGTGACCGCTCCCACGGGAACCCCGTGGCAGCGATCGGGTTCAGGTCCCTGAGAACACACTGTCCATGCTGTTCCCCTTCCCATATCTATTGCTTTCAACACATCCTAGTTACAAAAAGCACAGAGTGACATTCCAGATACTGGAACATATAAATTAAGGTAAGTGATAGTTACAAGACATCGCAATTCTTTTTTTTCTTTCTTAAACAGATTATCAAAGGTCGGGGATTTTTCTTTTTCTGATCCACAGAAAATGTATAAAAAGCATTTTAAAATCTACATATTTCTCAATGTGGTTTTTTTTCTTAAAAAAAAAGGCACAGTAAAAAAAATACTGGCTCAATAACATATTTACAACACACCCATTATGGGCTATTTTCACTCAGCTTCAAGTTGGAAATGTTCAGCTCTGGCTTGGCCCAGTGGCAGAGAGAGGGCTGGTGTTGGCAGGCAGGGCAGCTCTAGGAGGGTGTGGGGTCCCTCTCCCTCCCGGGATAAATCCCTCTCCTTCAGGGAGAGCACAACGGGAGGGCTGGGAGATGCTGCCTGCCTGTGGCAGGTGCCCAGCTGGTCAGGTGCCTCCTGGGCAGCACCCACAGACAGGGCAAGGCTGGAGGATGCTCTGACCCCACAGGGGACACCCACACAGCCCTTGGCAGCCCTCAGGGTGTTCCTTACAGAGCTGCAGGGCTGCCCGAGCTGCACTGGAGGGAGACCCTGGACAAACACAGTGCCCACCCCACTGCAGCAGCTCTGGAAAAGCCCTCCTCCCACACCCATATTTATAGAAAATCTTTACACCAGTCTATAAATAGTTCACCCACTGATGCTGCCAGCAACACTTCACCCGTGTGGGGTGGGAAATGGGGTTAACACCAACACCAGCTCCCATCCCACCCCACTGTCTCCCTCCAGTGAGGCTGTTGAGCACCCAGCAGCTTTGCAGGACCCTGGAGGAGCCATTGTCATGGACAGAGGCTTCCCCTGCCCACTTCTGCCTGCTGAGCCAGGGAGCAGAACTCACAGGGACCCCTCATCCAAACTGGGAGCCAGAGCTTCGCTGCTGAGATTTTGGGACAGAGAGAGAGGATGGGGTGGGTGAGGGATTATGGCAGCAGGTTGGGGGGTAGATGCAGAGAAGAAAAGAACACACCAAAAAACCTTAACATTTGAAAGGAAAAAAAAAAAAAAAAAACAAGGAGAAGAAAGCCCGGGGGGGGGCATGNCCCGGGGTGGGGCATGGCCCCGCGCTGTGGCTGCTGCCCACGCATGGCGTGGGGCCCGCCAGCCGCGGGGGGCCCGGTGGTTAAGTGCTCATTCCCGTCCCTCTCCACCATCCCGGCCGGGCCAGGCAGCGGGCACGGGCAGCCGGGCAGGCAAGGCAGGGGTCAAGGGGCCGCACAGCAGCCTTCAGTACACACACACTGTGCAATACCACAGCAACGACGTCCGTCCGTCCGTCCGCCTGGCGGCGAGGCCGGACCGACACACCCGCACGCAGGTCCCGCACGCCCGTCGGATACCGGGGAAACTCGGGACGAGGTTGGAGGGCACCTGCACCTCCTAGTAAACCATGTTGGTGGGGCACCACGGCGTGTCGGGGTACAGCAGGCAGTGCACGGAGCGGAACCTGAGGAGGAGAGGAGCAAAGCTGAGCACGGGACGGTGGCGGCCCCGCGGCAGCCGGGTTTGGGGGGGAGAGGGACCCCCATCTCACCTGGATGGGTCCTCCTCAACAGAGAAGGCTCCCTTCATGTGGATGGAGTTGCGCTTGTTTTCGAACATGCCATAGCTCAGCGTCACCTGGGGGGCAAGCACAGAGGGGTGAAGCGGCCCATGTGGCCATAAGGATCAGGCAGAGGAAAAGGAAGCTGCAAAATTCACCCCATTCCCCAAAGCCTCCAGTGACGCTTTACATCATCCCACAGGGATGGGCCGATGGAGCTTGTCCCCTCTGCTGTTTTGGTCACATGTCAATCAATATCTTAGCCGTGATGCCCAATTTTTAGGTGACAACTTGGGGTACCTGTTTGTGGATCTCTGACTTGGGCACCTGGTGGAGGTTCTCCAGGTGGGAGTGGAAGAGGTTGCTCCGGATGAGCTTCACGCCCAGCACGGACTCGATGATGTAGCCGATGGTGCAGTCGTCGGGCAGGCGGATCTTCTCTGCAGTGCTCATGAAGTGACCCCCACTGCGGGGAGACAGAGAGGGGCTGCAGAGGAGCAAAGCCCAGGGGATGTGGGCACCCTGCAGGATTCTGGGGTTGGCCAGCGTGTGCCCAGCTCAGATTAAAAGTCAGTTTGGGGGAACTGTAGCCCTTCCCAGCTTGTTTCCAAGCTCCCTGCAGACACCCCCAGAAAGGCAAAGGGAGAAAGGTTGTGGGACATGATCCAGCACCCATCCCCAAAAATGTGACTCTGCCCTGGGGACCATGAGGAGTCCCCATGGGAGAGCAACGCCAATGCTCTTACCTGGCCCAAGGGCTCATCTTCAGTGCCAGCCCCCTGCTGATACAGAACCCTGCTCCACCCGTGGCAAACCAGAAATGCACAGGATGCTGTGAGAGAGGGGAACCAAGGCAGTGAGACAACATCTCCCTCTCCACCCAGCCCAAACTAAACCAGCCCCAAACTCTCCCCACACTCACCATCTTGTTCTCACTGATCCTCTCCGTAGCCTGGATGGGCCGGTCCAGGCTGGGCTTCCCGATGTAGATGTCCTGTGTGTGAGGGTAGCTGGAGAGCAGCTTCACCAGCATCCGCACGTTCACGTAGTTGTCATCGTCCACGTGGCAGAACCACCTGCAGTGACAGCAGTGTCACACCCAACCGGGACAGCTCCCCAGTCCCCACACTGAGGTACAGCCCCAAAACAACAAATGGTCTCTGTTTGCACCATCCTGCCCCCCTTCAGCCCTGCCATCCCCTGCAGCAGCCCTGGGCACTGCTTACTTTCTGCCAGACTCGATGAACTTGTCGTACTCCACGGCCATCTTGCAGGACAGGGCCTGGCGGCTGTGGGCAGCTGAGCAGTTGGTGTTGATGACATTTCCTGCAGGGGAAAAAGAGGGGTCAAAGCCCAGCACCGGTGCATCCCATGCCTCCCCAAGCACTCAAACAGTGACACTTCACCACACATATCCCAGGTGTGCCAGGGGGATGGAAACTCATGGGTGGTCCCAATGCTAGTGACCCACGGGCTACGCTGTTTTGGGCAAATGATGAATTTTTGAGGCAATGCCTTTTGTATCCATGTGAGAAAAGGGAAGGAATGAATAAGGAATGTGGATGCAACAGATGCACCATAGATCAGCCCTAGCCACGTTTTAAGCATGATGCCCCCCCACATCACCTTGCCCAGGGTGTACCAGCCACCCTGAGGGTGACGGGGTGTCTGTGAGCCCTGAGGTTCCCCAGGACATGGTAGCAAAAATCCTCCCCTGTTTTGCTTGCCCAGCTCAAAGGCAATAACTTCCCAGCCTGAAAAATTCTCTCTTGCATAGACCACGCTGACCCCAGCTCCAAAAATGCTCCCATGAAACCCTGTCTGCGTTGCCATCAATCCCAGCTCACCCCAGGGACGAAGTGGTGTGAAGGCACCCCACCCTGTTACTGGGAGCCTCAGCAGCATCATGCAGGGGATGGGCTGGGCTGACTGGGAAGTAACCCTGTCCCCAGATGGGACTCCCGGGCAGAGGGTGCTTTAAGCATCATCAGTGAAACAAATTGTGTCATTCTCAACCCAGGTTCCTGTGGTGAAGGCTTTTTCAGAGTTCCTAGGACAGGCCCCACGCCAACCATGCTCCACTGGTGCGAGCTTTTCAGGGGACTTGGTCAGGTCACACACACAAAGGGACAAGAGCCACAGACTCACGTGCTTGCTTCTTCAGCTCCTCATCCTCCCCGTCAGTGAAGATGAAGGTCTGAAAGAGAAGACGAGGCACCTCTGAGGACCGAGGGGCTGAGACCATGTGGCTCTGGATGTGACACAGCACCCCTGGGCAGCTCCTGGGACCAGTTCCTCCGAGAGACTGGTGGTGACTTCTTCCCCCTTGTCAAAACCCCAAGTGGCCCTGGAGAGCTTGGCACCCAGCTTCAGACCAAGAAGGGTGCTGAGTTCCCCTTGGGAGCAAACCCCAGCCCCCTGCATGGAGCATCCCCATCCTCTTGCCTTTCTCATGGGGCGGCAGCTGGCAGGGAGATTTTGGGGGCCACAGGGGCTGTCCCCAGCACAAGGGGAGGCGGGGCATGGAGGGGAGCAGGTGCAGAGCACGGCCTGATCTGAGCAGGGATTTCAGACTTGAGCCGGCACGCGTGGCCGCGGATGCCGGAGCAGCCGCCCAGGCAGGTGTGTTTGCCTGTGGCGCCGGCTCCCAACCGCGTCCCCACCTGTGTCAACAGCACGTGGCTGTCCTTGGTCACTTGCACAATACCTCCAGGACTTCTCCCTGCCCCCTGTGTCCTACCCAAGGGGGCTGAGACGGTGCCACTTGCCAGCCCCGAGGAGGGGCTGGTCCCCCATTCTCCCATCCCAGTGCCAGGCAGCACCCAGCCTCCTCCCCGGGCCCCTGAGCTGCCTGCCTGGCTGCACTCCTCTATTTACACAGCTAATTCCTGGCATATGTCGCCCAGGAAAGAGGACTGGAGGGGCTGCTCTGGGCCTGGGATTTGGGGAAGGACGAGAAGCAGGAGGAGAGAGCAGGGGGTGGGAAAGGCATCGCCATCAATCAGCGGGCAGCAAACAAAGCTGGAGGAGAGAAACCACAACCAGCTGCCAAGCGCTATTAAAAACCAGACGTGCACAAAAGGGCAAAGGAAAAAAGACAAAAGGGCTGGGGGGGAAAGGCAGGAGGCAGCAGAGGGGGGACTATGGAGCACTGGGGATGATGAATTACAAGTGAGCTGGAAATTGGGTGCCACCCCGCAGCCGGCCCCGGGAACGCGCTGGGGTTTTGTGGCTTGTTTGAGGAGCTGGGTACAATAGTGAGGTTGACTTTACTCAGCGAGGAGAGTTAAGCGGGCAGCAGTCATTAGCATACAGCTGCACTGGTTAACCCGGCCCTGTTTGCTCAGGTCCCCAGCCGGGGCTGGTGGGGAGAGCCCAGAGCTGCAGAGAGGCTCAATGGGAGGGGACGGGGCTACAAGTGACCTTTGGGGCTTGAAAAGGAGAAAAGAAAAAGTGGGGGAAAGAAATGATGGAGGAGGTGGGAAGGCAAGTTCTCACAAATGCACAGCCTGCCGTGCAGCCTGGCTTGTGGGGAGGGACAGAGGTCAGGAAGGCTCTGAGCAAAGGGGATGGGGAAGTGCTGGTGAGGAGGGGACAGCTGGGGGACGGGGACCCATCAGCTGCAGGGACAAGGATGCCCGTGGTTGCTGTGTCTCCATGGACACATCACTGCTGGGGTGGCGCAAGGTCACTGCTGTGTGTAGAGGAGGGGGTGTCACCCCCAACCAACTCGGGGTACAGCTGCTGTTCCCCATTTCCCCCAGGTGCTCAGGGAGGAGTCAAGCAACTGCCTGGGGTACAAATTGAACCAGGGCAGCAGGACAGCACCCAAGGATGCCCAAGACAACCCCATCACACAGGGGGGGTTGGCACCCCAGCCCAGGTTTCAGTCTCGCTGGAGGGGGCCAGGGAACACACAGCCTGCTCACAGGCGAGACAGAAAATGTTTGCTTGATTAGCTCAGAAGCGCCGTCCAGCAACTGCCTTCAGCTGCTCCAAAAATAACCCCACAGCTAATCCTGCACTCAGCCTCTATAAATAGACCACAGGGACAATTGTTTATTACTCGCCTGCACCGAACCGTTTCATCCTACCAAGGCATCTCCCTCGGCCTCTCCCCACACACATCCCTGTAATATTCCTGGTGCGGGTGGACCAGGTGGCACCTCAGGGACTGGGACACAGCTGCAAGTCACCCCATGTGGGCACCTATTGGGGCCTCACAGATTTCCCACATCCCTCCCAACCCCACCATGATGATCGATTAAAACTAAAACAATTAAAGGCTTCATTTTTAAAATTAATTTTTGTAATTAATTTGTGTTTCTTGGAGGGGAGATGCACCCTGCCTGCATGGCCCTTCACCTGGGGCTGCAGGGGAGAGGAGCAGAGTCGACAGCCAAGTCTGGGAGGGGATAGGCCAGGAAAGGATGAGAACAAGTAAAAAATCTGAATCCACCTTTGGAATCTCCCATGTGGGATGCCAGACATGGGGGCAGTGTCCAGTTTATAGCAGTGCAAGCAGACACAGCAGCCAATATCCCTGAGCTGTCACCTATAAACCACCACCTCCAGACCCAGCAGGGTCGGAAAGCACTCCCAGCCCTTACACCCACCTCTGCCCCACTGTGGCCCCTGTGCCAGCCATGGCACTGAGGGGTGCAAGGCCCTCTTGGACCCCCTCCCCGGATTAACTTTTCCCGCAGGGTGCAAGAGAGGAAGGGCCTGATGCCCCCCCCCCCGCCCCCCAGCCCCTGCAGGAAACCTCATTGTTCTCAGAACTGCAGCTTCAAGAAACACAGGATGCCAAATCCCTCCCGAACAATAGCTGCCAGCTCTCCTCGCAGCCCCGCACAATGCATGGCCCCGCGGCCGGGACTGAGCGGCACCCGGGATCCCCCGAATGGGCTCAGCCCCCCCAGCTGCCCGCCAGGAGCCAGGCAGCCGCCGGCCGCCTTCT
>VYXF01006257.1:1245507-1271248 GCA_013397295.1 Polioptila caerulea | reverse complement strand
GGTGCCGGCGCCTCCTCCTCCTCCTTCCTTCCCCTTGATACCCGGGGATGGGGACGCTCTGGTCCCCTGCGGCCCCCAGCATGCTGGGAGCATCTTTGGCTGCTCTGTCGGCAGCAGCGGGTGCGTTGCCCGTCCCGAGCAGTCGTTCTCCAAAGCCCTGCACCGAGATGTTCTCACAGCCCTGTCCAAGAGGTTTCCAGAAAGCTGACCAGCCCGACCAAACCCTGGGCATTGTCCCATCAGTCTCTTCTGAGGCAAAGCATAATTGAAAGCAAACATACCAACCCCCCAAAAAACCACAGCACTCCTCTCACTTCCACCAGGCTCCATTCTGGAGGGTAAATCTGGGGACAGGGAGCCAGGAGCCTCTGTTCTCATCCCTTCTTCATGGAGAACTGGAGAGGCTCCCAGAGTTGACCGACCAAATCCCGGGCACAGCACTGTGCTTTGAAGCTGATGCACAGTCCCAAAGTGCCAGGATATCTGAAAAGAAATGCTACATAGGTACCAAGCAGCCCCCTCTCTCCACCCCCAGTGATCACTAATCATTATAAAGGTCGCTTGTTAAATGAGACACCATTTTCCCAGACAGATAGTGGGAGAAGTGGTGGCTGAAAGAGAAAACTGAGTTGAAATCTAGTTCTGGATGTGCTACCAACTTGATATTTTCCTGGCGCCGAATCCCGGGGCCTCTTTCCCCCCTTACCCTCTGTCTCTGCAAGCAGTGAGCTCTTGGGGTTTTCTTTCCCAGGGAGTGTGCTGCTACAGGGAGGCGGATTTGGGTTTGGGCCTGGGCTGCAATGTAATGCCATAATCAGGGACTGCTGCATTTTTGGGCAGGGACCTTGTCCAACTTGCATTTTTCCTGCTGTCACGTGCTCCATTCATCTCTGGCACTGGATAAACAATACCATAATACCAGGCAGGATGAAGCAGGGAAACTGCTTCCTCAGGCAAGCCCCAGCACTTACCTCCTCTTGATTTTAGGCTGTGCATTCTCCTGGTCAGCACTTGAACCATGATCCCAGGCTAGAAACGCTCAGGGAGGCTGTGGGGTTTGGTTTTGCAGGGCATTGCCCACATCTGGAGACAGACCTGGGTTGGCAAACAGACCTCCCATAGTACAAAAAAAAAAAAAAAGGCATTTCGATGGTACAAACACAGGAATCAAATCCCACACTCCCCACTTCCCGCTATTGCTGCCCAGCCTTCCAGTCTCAATTTGCCTTTTTTTTTTTTTTTTCTTTTTGGGCGCCCTTTGTCTCCAACCCGATGGCACAGCAACCGCGGCTCAAGAGGCAGCTGAAAAGCCCGAGCAGCCAAACCCTGAATGAAGAAAGAGCCCCTTTCTCCAGGAGCCAAAAGGGGAGGAAAGGCACTTTTCCCCCGACCAGCTGCTCTGCCACTCCCGCAGCCCCGGCACTGGCTGGGGACACGCGCTGTGGCCAGATGTTGGGGTCCCTGCCGGCGCCGCGGGGCGAGTGACAATGGGGGCTCTGTGTGCGCCGGGCTCTGTGCGCCGGCCCCCAGAGATTCAGGGGCTTGAGGAGCCGCTGTGCTGCCACCACTGCCGGCAAAAGCGCTGTCCCAACCTCCCAGCGATGCCTGTAACCCATCCTGGGTCTGCCACTAGGCTCGGCCCGGCTGAGCGGGACCCGTGGCGAGGGGAAGTTGTTCTTCCAGCAGCATTGTTCTGCCAGAACAAGATTCCTCCGGGATTGTCCAGCCGCTGGCCTCATCCCCACAGACTTCCTCTGAAGGCGCCTTGCCTCCTGGCTCGGCCCTCACCTGCCACGTGGGTGTCGGCAGCGAGGCTCTGTCTCCCCTGGGGAAGCGATGGTGTGAGCGGCCGCCCTGCTCACCCCGCAGAGGGCAAGGGATGGTACCTGAGGGGCAGGGAGCAGGAAGAGGGCATGGAGAGGGTGGTCCCAGGAACGTCTGTGCCCTGTTCACCGGCATTCAGACAAATTGTTTTGGGTACAAAAAGCCTAAGCCCAACAGGGGTGGCTCCAGGACCAGACAAATTCCAGGGCCCAAATGGCAGGGGAGATGGGTTCTGGCGCAGCTGCTCTGAGAAGGAATGCTGAGGCTGGACCGGGAGGGTCATCTCACTCCCTCTCCCAAAAAGGATTCCATTTTGGACACAGTCCATAACTCCCTCCACTGAGATGTGAGGTGAGGCTGGCTATGGCTGCAGGGTGATGTGCACCCCACACTGCCTGACTACACAGCCATTGCTCCAAGGCAGAACATTCTGCTCAAATCCCCCAGATCTCAAGGATATGATCGCTCCCACTTCAGATTAATTTCACTGAAACTCCAGGCTGGTTTTCCACTGGAGATAGCTGGATTCAGCCCCGCACCCAACCCAGGGCTGGGGCTGCACGTGGGGCATCTCCCTTTCAACCATACTATGGTATTAGGTCGGTTTAAATTGGTTTAAACTCCCCGCATCGCCCCTGCTCGCAGCCTGACCCCAGCACTCAATAGGTGGTCCCTAAGAGGCTCCCAGGTTCTCAGGGCTGCTAAAAATGGTTAATAAATCCCCAGTAATAAAGTGTTCAGGTCATCCGAGAGAAATGCCGCGCTCGAGCTGCAAAGCTGCATTGTCTGCCCGGAGCGATTTACGCGCTCCGTCGGACAGGGGTTAAAAGCTCTGTCAGGCGCCGACTTCGCCGCTGTCGTATTGTCGGGGATATTTAACGGGGTTCGGCCCCGGCGTGCGGCCGGGCAGCCACGGCCCCAACTGTGCAGCTCAGGTGTGGGAGGGAGATGTCGGCGGAGGGCGGCCCAGGAGCTGGATCCTGCCCGTGGTCTGCCTCTCACCCCCTGCTTTTTCTTTCTGGGATTTTCTGAGCGCACAAAAGAGACTTTGCATCAATTACTGGTAGGAAAACGGCAGCGCCCCGCGGCAGAACTCTGCTCTCCCGTTCCGGGTTTGGTTAACTTCCCATTGTCTGATAGGCTCCGCTATTCAGGGCCAGGGCTCAGCTTTTTTCATCTATGGTGGTTTTCCTAACCACCTTGGGGACAAAAAACCTTCCTGCCCTTGTAGCAGAGGGTCTGGCAGGGCCTTTGAGATGGCTGCAAAGAGAAGAGCATGTCAGCATCGCCCTGCCCAGCAGGCAAATCTCTTGCAATGAGTGCCGATGATGCATCTTCTGGTGCTGAACTGTCCCTATGCCCATCACCCCCGATGTGCTCCAGCGCTGGCATCACCAGGTCCTGCTGCAAGCCTCCTCTACCCTCCGTGGCCTCAGACCCTACATCGCTTTCCCCCTCCACCTCTGGGGACTGCTGGTCCCCTCGGCGGGGCGGGAGGACACGATTCGATCCGTACAGGGCACTGTGAGATCCCACGGGGCCGGGGGCTATACAAATGCAAAGCGTCATTATTTTCCCGAGGCTGAAGCAGAGGCCTGAGAAAGGTTGAGTGAGAGAGGCAGCGAGCAGGGAACAGCGGGGGATTTAGCTCCTGAAAAGGAGCCAGGGAGAAAAGCGGGCGAGGAGTTTCATTGTGCGCTGGGCAGAGGGGGTCACGAGCAAGTTAAACTGGTTAATGTATTGGAGCAGCTTCCTCCGAGCTGCTGGGAGCAAGCAAAGCCCTGCAACAAAAGGCCGAGGGAGCATTCTTGCGGGGAAAGTGGGCTCTCTTTAAAAGGATTTGATTTCTTTTCTGTCAGTTGAATGGAATTTGGTGGTGACTCCTCCAGGTCTAAGAATCTGGGGCTTTGGCGGTGGTGGTAGCGGGAAGGGACGGTCCCTGTCTCCCCCTCCCCACTCCTGCATTTTTCTCCATCTCCAGGCCCGCTCCTCCCCGGTGTTACAGGGGGGAGAGGAGCTCCCAACAAGCGGCCCCACAGATGCTCTGATCCTGAAAGAAAGCGAGGGGCATGGGGCCGTCCCTGCCCAGCCTGGTTTCTCATGCTCCCTATTCAGCCCAGGGGAGGGGAGGTAGATGTGGGGAGAGGAGAGACTGGTGGGGCGTCCACTGCTGATTTAATGCCTCTCTTAGAGCTTCACGGTCGAGGTTGATCTCAGGGGAGTTTTGGCAGTGTAAGGTGTACAAGGGGAGAGTTCCACTCCTGCCTTTGGGGCATGGAATTTCGGACGTTAAACCCATGGAATGTTAAAACCACGGAATGAGGGTGAAAACACGAGGGAAAGGGGACTTGAATTAGGAAAATCAGATGCATGAAACCCCACTTTCCCACAGCCCGTGCATCTTGCTCCTCCCAACAGCAACTCCTGGAGCAGCTGAGGACTATGCCCTCAGACCTGGCTTTGTCACCCCAAAATCCCTGGGCTGGTGGGCAAGAGAACTTCCTCTTCATGTACAGCTGTACCAGCTGCTGGGGCCATTGGGCTCCGCTATTCAGGGCCTGGGCCGTGGGGGGGTCACATTGCTGCCAGCCAGGGGTGCTGGGCTGGATGCAGCAGTCTCTGCCTGCAAGTGCCTCATTTGGTGCTGACCTCGAGACCAAACCAGGGAGATTTAGAGCTGCCCTGGGTTGGAGATTTGCTGTTGCACACTGCTTAGACTAACTGGCAGCATGGGTTCGGAGTGGAGAAAGACCATATTTAAATAAGCAGTGACTGTGACTGGTAACCCTGCACTGCATGAGATTATTATAGAGCCAGAGCCCTCAGTAGTGCTCAGGTAGTTGGACAGACAGAGATTACTGGGGTAGCAGCTTTTTACTGGCTAAGCTCAGATCGCTGTGCCTCAGTTTCCCAAGAGGTGACATTGGCAGAGACCCCATGGTCCCTGTCCCCTGGGCTGGCTGGGAGATTCCCGTGTGGGATGTGCATGGAGCCTGCGGCTGTCGGTCTGTGTGTGTCCATCTGTACAGGCAGAGCTGGAGCACACAAGCTGAGATCACAGTTTGCTGTAGATGATGGCCAGCCTGTCCCAAGCTGCTTTCAGGGGTGTGGTCAGTGGAGTTTGCAGCTCCTGGCCTTTAATTTTTGGCCTTGCATTCTTTTTGGCCCCAAATTTTCTCATGTTCCTGTTGTGAGCTGTCCCTCTCTGCATTGCCTTTCTGAAAAGGAGCCAGAAGCTGATGTCAGGGGAAGTGTTTGGTGATTACCCCAAGGAGGGGGCAGGAATCAAATCTCATACTGGGCTGGACTGGATGGACAAAGGCCCAGTGAACCCCACATCCAGGCTCCAGCAACAGAAAATCTGTCATATATAGTTATTTGTTTTTTTCTTGTATATATATATGGAACAACAACCAAAGGCAGGCTGCTTCCAGAGCCCATCCCAGCCAAACCCTGCACTGTGCTCCCCTCCAGACTGGTATCTGCCTTAATAACTCCTTAAATCTCATGTTTTTGCCCACATCTGATGCAGAGGCTGGTCCCATTCTGTGATGGGACACTGGCCACTCTTTTCCTGGCCACAGCTACCTACAGCTCCAGGTCTCCAAAACTTCCTGGGAAAGAAGGAGCCAGACAGAAGGATCAGGGATGCATTTTAACTCCCTGCTCAAACCTGAGCATCTCGGGGCCTGCAGCTGGCCCAGGAGCAGTGGTAGGTCCCACAGCCTCCTGTGCACACCCTCTGCATCTGACCCAGATCAAATATGTGTGTCACTCTGGCTTTGAAATGTTCCTGCAAAGGCTGTTTCAAAATGTTGGTTGCTCACAGGCTTCTCTCTGGGCCCCCACAGGTTCTTGGCTTCTTCCTTGCCCTTTAGTTGCTGAGGGGTTTTTCAAAGGTAGAAGAAGCAATATTCACCCACCATTTCCCCAGGCTTGCCTTGGTGTTTCCAAAAGCCCACCCCTTCCAATTTCCCCACTGCACCCTTGGGAAATTTATTTGCTCCATTCCCACCGCCACTGCAAAAGGGATTAAAAAGCAACAGTTCATTTTTCATGTGATGCAAGTTTAAATAAGAATTTCGCTGCTCTGGCTTCGCCTGGTTTCCGGGAGCCAAAGCTGAGAGGGGATGGTATTAGCGCTGTGCAAGGCAGGGAGGAGGAGGAGGGAGGTGGGAGTTGAAAGGGGGAAAGGCGGGGGGGACGTGCGGGGGTGAAGATGGGATTAAAACATCCCATTAGAATTTCTGTTTTTGGAAAGCTCACAAAAATGTTGACATGTAGCATGACTAACATAGTGCAAATGTCAGCCCGGCTCTGAGTTCGGGGGGGCCCTCACTCCCCTCCCAACACGCTGGCCCCCTTTTAAGGCAAAAATATACAATGAGCCGCACAATGGCCGAATTCCAGAGAGCCGCGCTAATTGTTCCTCGCTCACGTAGGGCTAATTGCTTTGCTGAAACCATTCGTGCCTGGCCTGGATCCCACGTGTTTTTACCATTTAATTAGGACAGAAAAGCTGAGGCCAGGAAATGGGATGAGATAAAGACTGGCAGAGATGGAGGATAGGTCGGGTGCCCTAACCTGGAGGGGAGATGTGCTGTTTGTGCTTGGAGAGTGGGTAGGGAACAGTCCCTGCTCCACACCAGCCTCCAGCAGGACTAAAGATGTGCAGGCACTGGGGATGGGAGTGGGAGACTGTGACATCTCTTGGGGTTGGTGAGGGCAACTGTGAGGCAGAGAAATGCTGCCAGCCACAAACGTTTGCAAGAAACACCTTCATCCAGCTGCTCAGTGACTGTTCCAAGGCTCTGGCACACAACACGTGCGCAGCTCTTCACCTGGTGCTATAATTAAAAAGTCTGTCCATTTGCAGATTCATGTGCAAAGCCTGATCAGGACTCAGAAATGGAAACAATAGATGGGCAGGAAATGCCTTTTGGTGGCTGCTTATTGTCTTCTACCTTCTGGGGGAACTGGAAGTTTAACTACAGTCTTCCTCTTTCAGGTATTCCTGTAAAGCTTTGTCCTCCTCCAAGGATGCTCCTGGACCACAGCATCGTCTGGCGCTGGGCTCCATTGTGCTCAGGAATTGTGCTCAGGAATTGTGCTCAGGAATGTGCATGTGTTTTTCCCCTTGAATAGCTCCTCTGAGACTGCAGCGACCCAGAAACACTGCAGGGCCCCAGCAGCTCCCCTCTGGGGGAGCAGGTTTTGCTTAGGGGTGCCACTGTCTCCCCAAGGCACAGCACAGCAGCCCTGCTGCCTCTCAGCCTCTCAGCACTGTTGCTGCAGGTCACATCAACCCCCCTGCTATAAACAGGGGTGGGTGCACAGAGCTCAATATTAATGCTCCCTTCCCATTCTTCCCAACAACTCACAGAGCTCTGCTTGCTCTACAGCATCCTCTGGGAAGCCTTCATCCAGGCCATGAAGTTTCCTAGGCAGGGAAACCCATTTAGTATGTATGATCTGACTCTGAAGTACAGAACCCTCTAGGCTGGGCCCTGATGGAGCTGATCTGTAACTTCTGGAGGTTTCTCATCTCCCTGTGAATGCAAACATCTGGAGGTTCCTCCATTGCCCATCTACACATCTTCCTCTGGTGACAGCAACCAGCAAGAAGCCACCAGCCTTCCTTGCTCCCCAGCCTGTACCACCCCTCACTGCCCGCAGGAGCTCTTAGAGTCACTGCAATGCAATTTGCACTTGGCAAGTTTAATTGCTCTGTGGCCTCTGTCACAGAACAGCTCTTGGCCTTATAAGCAGTATTATGAGCAGTACCTGGTGGGTCTGGGCACTCAGAACACTAATTTCAGATCAGTGTGAAAAGATTGTCGCACAGTTCAAAGCACAAATCTCAAAGAGAACCTGGCTCCAGTCTCCACTGGCTGCAGAACAGCCCCAGGAGCTCTGCTGCTGCTGGGCTGTCACTCTCAGGTGGGCAGAGGAGCTGAGACACCCCTTGGCAGGAGCAATTTTCTTCCATGTGCTTAGACTCTGCCTCCCTCCCAACCCAAGGCTCTCGTCTTTCAGGTCTTTTGAGAATAGGAATAATTTTGTCCAACTGCTGATGAAGGGGAAATTAGTCACACAGAGTTCAACCTTAGGCATATAAAGTAACCACTGAAAACAGAAAATACAAACTTCAAAAATTCTCCAGAAAAAATTGCAATTCTCTGTATAAAAAGGGTGATCTTCTCTTTGTGTTTCCATGAAAGCCTAAAGAGCACACCCATACCCTGAGGACAAGGATGTTAACAAACAGTGGAATTTACAGCAGCAATTTATTCAGGAGAAAGGCTGCAGGTGAAAAGGACTGATACTCCAACAAGAGAGGGAGAATTCTTCATAGATGCAAATGCAATACTTGTAAGTCAATATTTGCTCTTGCAATATTGGCACACGCAGCAACGGTTTTCCAACATGAAAAGGGAACAGCCCAGCTGCTCCAGGATCATGTTGTTCAGAAGCATTCAGATCCAATTCTTAAACTTCATTAAAAATGTGGTTTTTAAAAGCCTTTGTGGAGCTTAGAGTCTTTTATGACAAGTCCTTCTAGCCATTGAAATCCACCAGTGCTGTGGGGTGGCCTCATGGTAGCTAACCAAGAACAGATGATCCCATTGGGAAGAGAATATTTAAAACCCTAAAAGACAGACAAGACAGAACAAATCCATGTGGTAACAAGAGAATTGGGAACATTTCTCCTCAGATCAGTCAATCACAGAGAAACCCCCAGACGACAATTCAGCCTGGGACTAGCCTCCACCCCATGCACATTTCCAGCTCCATCCCTGTGCTGGAATATCACACCCAGATACCCAGTGCTGGTCACTCCTGGAAGTCACACGTGTATGAGCAGGGGGCCTGGGGAGCCCAGGGAGCCCAGGGACATTAGGACATGGTGTCCTGGTTATACTTACATAAAGAAGGATAGGGAGTCAAAATATGGGAAATTAATTTTCCTATCTGGAAGGGGAGAAAATAACGAATTTTAGCCCTGTACTCAGTGCTCTGGGAGCAGCTGTCCCAGTTTGTGAGGTACAGCCTGTGTCACTTGTTACCCTGCTGTAAGAAGATGAGCCAAGAATCAAGTGTTCTGTAGGCTGGGAAACCAAGATGTGGCGGACAACTGAGCAGTATTTCTGCATATCACTGGTAAAAAGCTGAGGTCAGTGATCATCACCAAAATCTGGGAGCAAAAAATGAGGAAACTCCTTATTCCTGTTCCCCATGGCTCATAAAGTTTTACATCAGGAAGGGTGGAGGCGACGCATTTTGTACTCTTGGAAGGAACTACACGTCCTCGACAGACCGACTGCTCCTCTTGTTGTTGTGGAACAGCTGCTCTCCTTTGTCCCCAAGGGTCCCCTTCATGCCCCACTCCCTGACCTTGAAGGATCACATCTGAGGAGGTGGTCAAGGGGATTTCTTTTGGGTTTCTTTCAAGTGTTGCCCAATTAACCAGTTAAATGCAATCTCCCCAGGAATAGCATCCTAGGTGTGGGTTGCCCGCTCAGGTGGACAAAGGACATCATTAAGCAGTTATCCTGTTTTTTACACTCAGAATGACATGGCTTTTATTCTGGAACGAGCTGGCTGTTGGCTGCTCCTGTGGAACAGGGCGCAGGGAGCGTGCCAAGCCCACGGAGGGGATGCAGCCACCTGCCCCACAGGAAGTGGGCCAGCAGCCAGGCGAGGTTTGCACACACCGCAGGACAGGCTCCCAGCAGCAGCAGCAGCGTCCTCCACCACTGACCTGGGCTGGTGTCAAGCTGGCAGCTGAGAGGGAAGAGGAAACCATATTCTATCGTTATCTCTCACCTTGCTTCCCTTTCGTAACAACCCCATCCCTCTGCAAAACAGAAAAACACACCAGGGCTTTGCAGGGGCTCCTGGAGCCCGAGCTCTGGGCCAGGGCCAGCCAGGGTTGGAGCTTCCCTCACTGAGGGCTGTGCACAGACAAGCTGTCATTTCCCCAAACTGGGTCAGATGCAAAAGAGAAGAGCTCAGAGAACAGCAAGACTTTGTTTCCAGCTCGATCCCAGCCTCTGCAGGGTGGGATGCTGCTGCAGAGAGACTTTTCTTCAGGAGGCAGGATCATGGTCCCACTGGTGCTCTGTCCCCAGCCCTGAGACCCTGCAGTGCCAACACACTGCTTTTACCAGGAGTATGTGTAAATGCTCAGGGATATGAATCAAAAATGTGTGGGCAGAGAAAGCTGAGCTCCCAAGATTGTTGTCATCAGCCTCTCCCCTTGCACTGCGTGACCATCTCTTTTCAGTTTGAGCTCCTGCTATCCCAGTCCCTGGTCTGACACAGTGCCTGTCTGTCAGCTCTGCCCACCCTGATCCCTTCATGTGGCTCCTACACCGGCCCTCAAGAGTGACAGAGGCCGTCTCTCTGTTTTTCACATGAGCTGGTTTCACATTTGTTTTTCTTTCAAACTTGAGGCTTTGCAGATATTAAAATATAATCCAGGAAGAGTTTGCTTTGTGAGGGAAGAGTGTGGGATCACGGAGGGGAGAAGGGTCATTGGGGGAGTGCAGGGAGGTGGGGGTGGCAAAGCAATTTTCATTTCCCCTCTGTGTCCCACTGGGATTGAAGTCTTTACTTCCCTGCAAACAATAGTGGCCAATATGGGACAAGTTAAGGACTTAGGAGACTCCAGGCTCCCCCAAGATGGGAATTTCTGTTTGCAGCAGAAATTTTGTTCATTGCCTATGGAGAGGGGGGAAGAAAAGCCCTCGGCAGGTGGTAAGACCTGGAGAAGATGGCTGGGACTATTGAGAAATGAGCAGAAAGGAGACAAGAAAACATCCCTCCCAGTACTGAGTTGTTGTCTTACACTAAAAAAAAGCAAACAAATCCAGTTTGTGTTATAGGTAAACAGAGGAACTGGGCAGGCAGGACAGGAAAGCAGGGCCTCGTCAGAGCCCTGCTCCATGCAGGGAGATAAACAAGAATCCTAGAAATGTGCAGAGAGGCTTGAGGTGATTGCTCAACACGTGAGGAAATATGGAGCAAAAGCCAGATATCAGGGAGAGGAAGCTGGAAGAGGGCAGGCTGATAGGAGCCATGAAGTCAGCACGGCAAAAAATAACAGGCTCAGGCTTCCCAGGGGCTTCCCAGGGGCAGCGAGTCCACAGAGCACACATGTCCCTGCTGATCCTCCCGCCTTAGACACGCAGGTGGCAAGGGATTACTCGACTGATATTGGGTTAAAATTGCTCAGTGGTGGTGAGTTCAATCCATCAAAGGCTCCTTAGCCACAAATCCATCTCACAGTACCTGCAACTGAGCTTTATTTCCGAGGCACCCCTTCCCCACTGACCCTGCTCCATTGGCAAAGCCCCGAACTGAGGCCATCACCCAAAAATCACCAGGAACGAGCGGCTGCGTCCACTCAGCCTGGCCATTTTTCTTGAATGAGTAGAAAGCTGGCCCTGTGTGGCTGTCAGAGTAAGCATGAGACACACGGGCTGTCCTCCCCGGCGGGGTTTGGTCTCCAGGCTGGGCGCGTGGTGAGCTCATCCCGCCCGGAGCGCGAGGCACGGCGCTGGGAGCGCTGCCAGCTGACCTAAGGCCCTGTGAGCACTGGCAGCACGGTCTGTTTGGGTTCCTCAGATGCCGGGGTCTCAGGGCTTGTTTTGAGGTCAGCTCAGCTCGGCGGCTTTGCTGGATTCTGCCCTTCTGGTCTGGTCACAAGCAGTTGGATGTTCACAACAGTCTTGCTCTAAGACAAACAGCACCCATAAATCTCTGGTTGAAGCTGAGAGAATCTTGATTTTCATTACTCTGTGTTGTCCCCTCAGCCCTTTGAACCTCCAGTGCCCTTGCATGGAAGTCTTAATTGCAGTCCTATCAAAAGGAGCAGAATAAATCTTGTTATCTCGTGAAGTAAGGTCACACTCTCTGTGTAGCCATCTGGCAATCTGTGGGGCTGCCCCTTGGGTTGTCTTCTCCTTGCAGGAAGTCTTCCATCAATTCTTGCAAGGCATAAACCCCTGTGTCTCCCCAAAATGTGGTTTCAGCAGTTGTCCCTGCTGTGGCTTGTTCAATGGGTCACTGCTCAAAGAGGAGTTCCGAACCTTCTACCAATCCACTGGAATGTTTCCAACCTTGCTGCCAGGACCTCACAAGGGAGCTCCCATTAGGATCCTACACGCTACTGAGTCTCTTCTCCAATGTCGTTGAAATATATCTGTTATTTTCAGTTACCCACAGAATGAAGGATCTTCATTCTACAGAATGAAGGAGCATTACAGTCCCTTGTGCTTGGACAGATTTCTTTCTCTGGCTCATCTGCCTCTGCTCCTGCTGCTCTGCCTCCTCCCATGTTCCCAGTGATTTGCTAAAAGTTTGCACCAAAGTCTGATAAAAACTGTCTCCAACATCAACGAGTTTGGGTCAGAGCTTGAGTTCCTAGAAAAACGTCTTTTCCTGCCCCATTTCCCTGGCTGGACCTGTTGCTGGGGTCAGTGTCCCTTGGCTGCCAGGGTCAAGGACAGCCATGCTGACATAAACAGGTTTTTTAGCTGATTTTCCCTTCCAGCCTCAGGCAGGGAAGAGAGTGGGGATGTCCTGTGGCTGCTTGAAGGGGACACACAGCGAACAGTGACTGCTTCCATGACAGTGTTTGTTTGCCTTTCCAGCAAGCCTTTGATAAAGCCTGGCTCCTGCCTGTGCTGCCCAAGCTCCAGGGACCCTGGGAATGCTGGGATGACCATCTCCCCATCTGGGACAGGACACGGCACAACCGTGTCTGAGTCTGCTGGCCCAGCAGCACACTCAGCTGGACACACATCCCCTCCAAGGGACAAAGGGACTCACTGAGAGAGGAAGAATCCATGTGTGGCCCACAGGAAAGAGGGGGCTGAAGAGGACTTGACATCATTAGCAGCAGGGAGGGAAGATAAGGATGGAAAATCAGATTTTTTCCAGCTCATGTCTGGGCAGTGTGTGGGGAAGAGGCGGCTAGATCCATGTGCGGTGTGAAGAGTCTGGAAGGTGGGCAGATTTGGGAAATCCTGAAGGAGATCCTATGGAGCCTCTTTGTCCCCATGAAGGTCATGTCTCTTGCCAAGGTGGCAGCAACATGAGGAGGGTCTGAGTGTGGCAGAGTGAAGTCAACTCCATCATCACTCATTGTCCTCCAATCTCATCATGGCTGCCCTTCTCTGAGCCCAGGAAGGATTGTATGGGATTATCCAAGCGCCTCACTCCATGTGAAGTACCATGCAGGGTAGCTGGAGGGGCAGGCATAGATGGCTCCATGTTTCCCCTTCTCCTCAGCTCCCTCCAGCCCTGTCTGCTCATGAGGCCACCAGCAAGAAGCCACTGGGCAGAGGCATCTGCTCATCCTCCCCGAGAACAGGGACCCTTTTCTGCCTGTCACCCTATAGCCATGACCCAGTTTCACCGAGGCACTTCTCAACCCCCGGCTTTTTCTTTTTTGTCTCTGCTCTCACCATTCCCCTCCCTCCCCTTCACCGCTGGCATCTGATATTTACTTTCAGACTGGGAGGGACAGAGGAGGCTTTTCCTTGCCTTGCCCCCACATTGTTCCCCGCTGGTATTTGGGAACAAGTGTGACATTCAGGGGAGCCAGAGCGGACAAAGCCTGCCTGCAGGTAATCATACCGCAGGCGGGCGTATCGGGTATCCGTGGACACAGGGCATCCAGGAGCTTTTGACTGCGTCTTTTTTAGGAAGAGCTTTCTCAGCCCCGGTATCTCTCAGATTAGGTTTTGTCCCCAGAGGAGCCTGTTGTGCCTCCATTGTGGTGCAGCTGTGGGAACCCGCGGCCAGGCAGGGGACAATGCCCAAAGGCGCTCCCGACCTGGCCCGTGGGCGGCTCCTCCCGCGCTCCAGAGGGACTCCGATCTCTAATGAGGAGCCTGGGCCGACATCTGCTGCCCGGGGCTTTTTTCCCTGTGCTGGGACGTCCACAAAAGAGCAGGCATGGATGGAAGCTCTGCGCCCTTGGCAAGCATCCCTGAGCCCACGGAGAGAGGGACACACACATGCACAGGACACGTAGACCAGGTGCAAAGCTAGGGTGGTGCCTTGGATGTGCAAGGAGGAGGCAACACAAGGATGACAACACTTGTCATCCCTTGCTCTGTGCTGGAGAAGTGGCAACAACCTCAAAAACTCAGTGACATATGGGAAAATGTTGAGGAAATCCCAGGATTGTCTCCATTCCCTCCCATGCGCCCTTTGGAGCTGGTCCTGGGTATGAAGCACCTACAGCCCCCAGAAAGTGGGAGATGTTTACCCGTCTCTGACTCTCTTCTGCACCTAAGGATTTTCAGGGATGCTTAATGCTTGCTAGAGACACAGGAAGGAATATTGGTCCTCAGCCTCTGCTGCAGCACAAGCTCATACTGCTGGGTGTTCCATCTGAGGATGTCCAGCCCTCTCCAACACAGACAGAGCCTGGCTGCTGCATGACCCTGCCTGTCCTGGGATGGGACATCTAGAGCTCTGATAAGTCCAAGGAGAGTGCAGTGTCTTTTCTCCTCAAAGACATCAGCCCTCGTCCCGCTCCAATCCCATTAAAACGCCTGATTTAGCACAGATACCGACTGCATTTAGTTCCTGCAGAGCCACTTTGGCTCCTCTTGCTGAGGAGCTGCGTAACCCCAGTGAAGCCTCAGTGATATAAACCAGTCCCTGACTGATCCCTTATCTCCAGCCTTCTCCTGCTGACTGATCGGTTCCTCCCTCTTTCTCAGCCAGGCTTCTGCTCTGGATTCACACAGACTTTTCAACACTTAAAATCCTGGCCCCATAAAACATTAAAGCACTTGAACGTGAATATGACTGTTTACTCGCTTAGACCTAAACATGGGATGTAATTGGGTCAAGACCTCTCTCTTCCTGCCCAGTGTCCTGGCTGCTCTCCTCAGCATCGTCTGTGGTTTCTCCGCGTTACGGTGCAATGTCACGGAGAATTCACAGTTTCCCATTTGTGGCACACTGGTTTTGCCTAAGGTGACAAATTACCTTCTCCCACAGTGATAAACCAATTTGCTCATCCCAAGCTGCCTCTGCTGGTTCATCACCGTCTGCCTGTGGAGCCGAGGCTTTCGGTTCTGCTCAACATCTCTGCCACATCTGTTTGCCATTGACTTTCCTGTTGGCTTTCACATTCGGCCACTTGCTTCCTATTGCACTTCAGCTCGATGTGTTCCCTTTTATTATTCCCTGTTCCCTAAACCAAGCTGGCTCCTGGCTATCTCTTCTGGGAAGAGCAATCCACTGCCAGGCCACGGGGCATCCTCTGCTGCTCCACATGGTTGAGTTGGGTGGGAAGTCACGAGCATTGCTGGAGGTGATGGGACCTGCTGCCAAGACCCTGGATGGGGAGGGACATTCTTCGCTGGGTAGAAACACCCATGAAGCAGCTGGTGAGGTGGCAGTGAGCCCGGGGCAGGGCTGGTTGGTGTCCCCAGTGCTGTGTGGGGACAGCTGCCCTCAGCTGCTGAGCCTGTGCCGCGTGCGGGAGCGTGCAGCCCGTCGGACACGGCCCCAGCAGAGGTGTTTGGGAGCAGGTCCAGGCTCATGCAAGTCGGGCTGGCTGCCCAGCATCCTCCATGTGAGGAAAAGATGCCTTAGCAGGGATACAAACACACGATGGGCAGGTCCTTGGATAAAGAAACTTCCCTCCAGCACATCTGGAAAATTACTCCCATCCTTTAGTAAACAGGCTTCCAGAGGAAGGTCTGTGCTAGTGTTGTCCTCCCTTTGGGACATAGTGGAGCCAAGGTAGGAAAACCCAGCAGGATGGGAAGATATAAACTGCCCTGGAATAGCTTACAGCTGTCCTGGAAGCTCAGAGACCCAGAGGGCTGAGGAGAGTGTGGGCAAAGTCACAGATTTAATAAAATCTGTTTATTCTTAGCAAAGGGCCAGTGGAAGATCCAGTTTCCATAGGAGAGCAGGGATGATGGAGGTGTCCCTGTTCAGCTTTTTTTCCACCTCTAGACACCCAGAGGAGCAGAAGCACAGGGGAGTCTCTGGGCCAGACTCAGGAAAAAGCCTGGAGGAGCCAGAACTGCTGATATTCCTCCTCCTCCTGAACAGAGGAGGTCCCAGAAACCCCCAGTGATGGGGTATCTTTAAAAGCCATTGCATAACATCCAGCATCACTGACAACGGGTTATGGCTTTCAGAGGCTGGTGAGAAGAAAAAAGAAACAGTGCCACAGTCTGAAAACATCTCAGGAAGGGGAAAGATCCAAGAGAAGGATTGCAGGTCCTCAGACCTGGAACAGAAGTTTGGAAGGGGCTGTCTCGGAGATCCTATTCGAGCACAAAGAGAAGTGATGAGAAAGTGCTGTAGTCCTTGGACAGCAAAAGGGAGGGAGGGCTTGCTTAAATATCTGGTAACAATAATCATGTCACAGCTGTGAGGACACGGCCCAGAGCTGTTTTGTGAGAGACTGTAAGCCCAGATATGGATAAATCAGACTCTCTCTTCAGAGGGGGATAAGTGAGGAGGTTGTTCTCCAGTGTAGACAGATGTGGAGGCCTGTGTTCCCTCCAGACACCACAGAGATATCACACATGAAAGGAAGCAAATCAGAGGCATGATTCACACTTGGTACATAGAATATAATGCTGAGGTCCTGCTCCACGACCTTGCTTCAGCCTTGTCCAGAAGCCCCAGGCACGGAAACCTCCTGTGTTCTGGAGAGAGATTCCTCTTAGGAAATCAGGAACCTGGTAAGTTCAGCTCTGATTGCATCCTTAAACCACTATGCCATAAATCTTTCCTGCAGCATCCTTGGCAAGGGTGTTCTCCACCAAACAGCTTGCTCAGCAGCATAGACAATGAATGTAGCAGCTGGTTTGGGGGCTCTGACTCTGCTGTGGGCAGGGCATCCCCAAACTACTGCTTCAGGGCATGCTCAGCCCTTGGGACACCAACATCATGGCCCTGAGGGGGTGACAGAAGATGTGACTTTTCTCCCCAAGGCCTCTCCCAGCGGGAGCTGCCAGCCTTTTCCAGCTGAGCCTCCTCGGGCAGTGTGACAAGGCAGACAGAGCTGGACATGTGGCTTTGAACGTGCCAAACGTCCTTCCAGCAGGACAGCGTGCCCAGGCAGGCTGACCAAAGCCAGGCTCTCCTCCCCACACCAATGCCCATGCCCTCAACAGAGTGAGAGCCAGGAGGTCCCAGGGCTACTCTGGACAGAAGTGAGCTGGAGGTAGGCACAGCTAAAGATGGGGGCTCTACAAGGGCTCAGCACTGGGCTCTGGTGGCTTTTTATATCAGAAAAAAAAACACCTTCAGGAGCCTGTTCAGACTGAAAGTTTCAGAACTCTCCCAGGCACCTCTTTCCTGCATCTCTTCCTCCACCCCCCACCCTCGTCCCCCTCAGCCTCATCTCCTGCGAAATCTCCGAGTGACAAAAGGCTCTTTTGGGGCTCAGCATCAGCCAGCGCCCACGGCCCGCCTGCCTGGCCGCATGGATGGAGCACAGGACCATCTGCTCCGGGGCAAATGAACCCCAGGGCCAGATGCTCTGCTTTGCTAAGGAGGCTGTATAAGCCTTGGACCCGGTTCATGGGAACCGCTTCCCTCTCCCCCGCCTCCTCCTCCCACACGCATTAACCTCTTTACTGCCACTGATGTCTTTATGGTGACATCTGAGGGAGGAGCAGGAGGTGGGTGAGAAGGCACGGGGGTGGAGGGGCAGGATGCTGTGGAGGTGTCCTGGGAGCTTGCCTGACACGCTGGTGTGAAGTTTGCCGTCCTTCCTCCCCGCTTTGGGAAGCCGGGGAATGAGAGCCCGTTCCCGGCGGGGGTCCGCAGGCAGCACGGGAGCGGGTGCGGAGGCGCCGCGGGGGTGGGAGGAGGAGGTGGCAGGATTGGCACTCGCTTTGGAAGTGTCCCCGCAGGGGTTTGCTCTCCGCTGCAGCCGATTCCCACGAGCCAACCCAGCCCCATCCCCCAAAGCCTGTCTCAAGGGTTTCCATGAACCATCCGGGTGCCATCCTGATGGTCCCCGCACCTGGGGCATCAGTCAAGGCAGCCCGCTTTGCCCCAGGTGCTTCGGCTGGGGTGGGAGGCACAGGAGGGCCTGTGCCCGCAGCTCTCCGAGGCTGTGGTCCTGTTGCAGCCCGTCCCTGCAGCAGTGTCCCCGCAGGCCCTGCTGGAAGGGGGACTCACGGAGCCCGGTGTGGGGAGCTGGGTGCTGGCTCTGCCCTCCTGGTCACAGCTGAAGCCCTGCCGGCACAGTGTTGCTGCCAACCCCATCCATTTACAACAGCATGTGACATACATTTTCCCCAAACAGCGTGGTTTTAGGGGAGGGAGTGAGCCACAAATCCTGCCTGGTAGTCCCTGCCATGCTGCTAGTTGGGAAGAAACCACATAGCCTCGGTATTGCCCATATTGCCTCCAGTGACAGAAAGGAGACATCGGTCCCACCTGGCAGGGCACTCCCAGGCAGGACCTGGCAGGTTCTGGGCAGAGCTGGCAAGATCAGGACTGTGAGGATGGATCACCTTTAGCACTGTGAAGCCCATATCAGGTGAACAACTGCTGCTCCAGACTGGATCCAGCTCTCCTGCTCGGAGAAGGAGGCTTTCAAGGTCTCAACAGGCACAGGGTGATGCCACTTCCACTGAGGCGAACTCTCTCCCTCTCCCCTCCCTCCCCAACATGTTTTCTGCCCCTCTAAATTAATTTCCAGTCACCCAGCCCACCAAGGGTTAACACTGCTCCGCTCCGGTGGGCTGTCTGGGGTAGGGGTGGGGGGGTGTGGTGTGCCATGAGCTGGAGACATCACAGGTGGGATGCGAGCTCGCAAGGCACAGTGGCCTGCTGGAAAAGACCTTGACTATTGAACCCTGAAAATCTCCTCCTTTCTAGCAGAGCCTTCCTCGCCCTGGTTCCCACAGGGCTCCTCAGCCGCCCCGCACCTCCGGGAAGGTCACACGCCGCTGCTGTATCTCGCCTGGAGCGGTGGGAATCCGATTAACAACCGGCCCCCGGCTCTGGGATTGGGCCGCGATGGGCGAGAGAAGGGCCCCGCGCCCAGGGAAGAGCTTTCCCACACTCCGTCCCCCCTGGCCGGCGACGGCGGAGGAAATCGTCCATATCTAAATGTGTCCTGATAGCTGCGCTAATCTAGGGCTGAATGCGCAGCTCGGGGTGGGCTCACCGGCAGCATTAGCGCAACACATGGCCCGCATTCAGCTCACACAAAGGGCCGAATTCTTCCTCGTCCGCTTCGGCTTCGCATGCTCCAGTGGAAAAGCGGAGCGGGCCCGGGGGTGCGGGAAGGTGGGAGACCGTTGGGATGGAGCAGCTGGCTCCCCTCGGGGACGCGGGAGGACTTCTGACCCCGGGGAGAATTTGCTCTTCGCCCGGTGCCTTTCCTCGGCAGGCAGAGAAACTGAGCGATGCTGCGCTCACAGCCTAGAAATTTTGGCAGAGAACAGGAGAAACTGGGTTATTTTAAGCAGCAGAGGGGTATTTTGGGGTGGCTGCATGGCAGACTCCATCCCTGGTTGGCAGGGGTGCTCTGCAGGATGGGGTTGCTCTGTTTGTTGTTTGCGCCAAAAAAAGTACCAAGAGGAAAAAAGTCGGCAAGACAACAAAAAAAAAAGATGTTTCAGCCCAGCCTGAAACATCCCTCCAACCAAATCTACAATGTTTCCCTCCCTTCGCACCTTTTTAACCTTTCTTCTTCTTTTGGCTTGCAGCACTGTTCAAATAGGAAAAGCTGTTTTGAAAAAAAGAAGATTAAAAAAAGCACATTTAGTTCTGAAAAAAACGTTGAAACAAGATGTTTCGACATCTTCCAAATGATCTCTCTCCCTTGTTTTGGCTGAAGCCCTGCATTTGCATTTGTCCTGGATTTGCACATTGTTGGCTCCCCACAAAGGGGCACATTTTTTAGTGAACTCAGGCCTGTTCATCAGAGGCAGCTCAGCTCCTGAGCCAAGCTTCTGTAAGCAGAAATTTTCAAAACGGTGTAATTGGTTGGAATGGATAAAGGTGAAGAACCTCTTCCCCAAAGAACTTAAAAATACATCTTTTCACCCCAAAGTTCCCCTTTTCGGTTCCCCTTTTTCCTTCACTGCCTCTTCTCCTTTTTCCTCCATACTTAGTCCAACCTCTCACCTAAACCTCTTGTTTCCACAAACCCCTGTCTTTGGGGAAATTTAGCGAATAAATACTGCTGCCAGGCTTGGATGCAAATTCTTGGAGCCTCAGATAGTCCAGAAAACCAAAAAGCTCATCACTAAGATGAGTAATCTACCCTTGGGGATCCTCTTGGCCACTGGATACTCTCCAGCTCTAGATATGGGAAAAATCTCCCCCTGGGGAAAGAGGTGCCCCAGCCCTGCCCCTTTTCCCGAGCCCTGGGGGTACCTGGGGGCCAGGGGGAGGGAGCACTCTCAGGGATTCGGGTCTGTGAGCAGCCCTTGCCTAACCAGCCTTCAGCTCACGTTAGCAGCGAAGTCCCCACCCTTGCTTGGAGCACTGTTGTGTAGATCCCGTCACTTCCCCACCCGCCACCAGTCGGACAAATTTCCTCCTCCTTGCCAGGGACCAGCTTGTTGGCATCGGGTTTGTGGGTGCTGGTGGGGGAGAAAACCCCCGTGCTGGAAGCTGGCATAGCAGCAGCCTTCCTGATTCCCACTGGGAAGGACAGGGAGCAAGGGGAGGCAGCCCTTCCATGCCTGGCAGATCCTTCACTACCCTCTTTCTGAGCCCTGCCGAATTCTGCCTGTTTTAACTTGTCTGCATGTCTCACTGGGGAGATGGACTGGAAGACACAAGGCGGATCCAAGCAGCTTTCTCCATGGGGAAAACTTCCAGCACATAATAGTCTGGGGCTTGTTTGATGCCTAGTGTAAGATGCAGCTGAATAAAACCACGTAGAAGGAACTTGAATAGCAAAGGGCATCTTGAGAAACAAGCAGCCTTTTCTTCCCTCTCCCGCTGCAGAAGCTGCCCCGGAGCTGCTGTGTGTGCGGGGAGAGGGGCTGGTTCCCATTTAATCTCAGGATGAAGGCTGCCACTATAAATAAAAGCAAATATATAATTCCTCCTATTCCTGCCCAGTTGCTGTGGAGACCGCAGTTTAATTAACCACAATGCTGATGCCCTGCATGCCACAAAGCTGCCCGGGAAAATATTATGGATGTCTCTATACGTGTCAGTCCTGCGTTTTACTCACTTCCAGAACTTGCCAAAAGTGCTTGATGGACACGTGGTACAACTTGGCAGCATCATTCAAGCTATGTTCATGCTTCCTTCAAGACGGACTGGGAAGGCAGCAGCTACCAAAACAGGATTCCTTGCGCTGGTGTGCGGGGCTGGATGGAAAAACCCATAGACATAGGGAATTTCTGGAGAGAGAAAAGGGGAGAGATCAATACTATTTAGTCTTCCCAGGAGTTTACTTGGAAAACCCACGGAGATACAGCTCGTGTGATCCCAGTTACTTCTGTTTTGTGGATTGTGGCTTGGCAGGAGGCAGTGGAGTGGGCGCAGGAGGCTGCTGCACATCTCACCCGTGCGAGGTTAGATCCCTAGACAGCTTCCAGGTGAGCCCCCAGAAACATGCACAAGCTGGGCTTGGATGAGCTTTTACTTTCCTACTGGAGACCTGCTGGAGTATTTCCATCCCACTCAACCCCTGCTTGAAGGCTAAAGCTGCTACTCCCTGCAGTCCATCCCCACCAGGGAGCACTGGGGCGAAAGCTGCCTGTACAATGGGAGGTTTGCAGACCCCTCGCTGCACCCCGCACTTCTCCCGTTCCTCATCGGCAGAGGAGCAGCGACCCAGGAGCTGCACAGGCCCTGGGGACAGACCTGCGTCAGGCAGCTGGCGCAGGCACAGGAAATCCAGCTGTCAAGAAGACTCCAGCGTGCTTGCCCATCCCTGCCCCGCGGCTCCTTTTTCTGGTGCGCGTTTGCGTTTCAGACAGCGCTGATCCTGCCGGCCAGCCCTTACCTGCCAGCAGCTGTCAGACACCGCAGCCCAGAGCAGCCCCAAGGCACGAACCGCCCGCCACCGGGCCCCACCTACATCCACCTCCGTGATGCAACTCCTTGCGCGCAGCTGCTCCTCTCGCTGCCAACAGCCCCCGCGGCCCCGGCGGGGAGCGGGTCTCCGAAACAGCAGCTTTGGCACCTCCCCAGCTGCTTGCTCAGCCCCAGTCTTGAAAGTGAACCTCAACAAAAAGTCAGCAAAAACCTTCCCGGGCAGAGAAGTCCAGGGATAAAGTCTTGACTTGGTCAGTCGAGAGAAGGAGTGATGACCAATATGAAAGGAACGTCCCTGTGCCCTCACAGCTGCTGTCGCCATGTGAGCCACAGAGAGAGGAAAATTCATCTCAGCTTCTGTCAGCAGGATGACAGCCAAGATTGGGCAGCCACCCCACCTGCTGTCACAGGGACTCCAGTGAATGTGCACCATGGTCCGAAGCCAAGCTGTGCTCTTGGCTCGTGGGCTGTCACCATGGGCTTGGAGGAAATGTGATCAACTGTGCCCTCACACTGTTGTGTGTGACAATAAATGCTGGTTCATAAATAAAAGCAGGGCAACAGGGTCTTTATGGGGTCAGATTTATCCAGCCAGGTCCTGGTAAGAGCTGGCACAGGATAGCTGTGCCATTATCCCAGCATTAGAATCCACATGAGCTACACTGGCATTACCACAAGCTTTCAGCCGGATCCCTGGAGCAGCATTGGTGCAGAAACAAGAACAGAAGCCCAAAACTCAGCCACAGATGAGGGAGACACAAACCCAGGTATCAAAGAGACAAAGCTGGGGAATTGCCGAGAAGGACAAATTATTTGGCAGCCCCAAAATTTCAGATTGTCTTGACCTAATCCAGAGGGACTCACTTCCCTGGCTCATAAGGAGAGTTTATTTTTCCTATTGGAAAATTTAGACCCTCATTCCCATTCCTGAGCTCCCCAGGGCACTGAAGGAGTCTTTCACTGTTTTTACAGTTTGCATTGCTTCCCCTCACCCTCTGTTTTCCTTTTCCTCTTCTCCATGACATGAAGCTTAACTAAACCCTGGGGAAGGGAGAGGAGAGGGGGGAACAGATGCTGACTCTGGCTCAGCAGTTCTGTAAGATCCCCAGAGATACAGGCACAGATTTCAGTGTCCTGCACTCACATGGAGAGCTGGGGGATCACCTTTTGGGCCAGTCAGAGCTGGACAAGTAATTCACATCGTTCCTTCACCTTTTCCATGGGACTTTCCATTCTTTTCACCTGGGCTCAGATCTGACCACACGTGGCAGCCAGGATGGCTTGGAAGGATGATTTTTTCTGGGATGATTGCACTTGCACTTTCTCAGCGCGGGAGGTTGATATCAGTAGAGTTTCTGCCTTTTCAGCTCTCTCAGGTAAGATGTTGGTAAAGCAGGGGATTTTTACCACTGAAGAAGCCCACAGGATGTTCCCAGTGAACTGCAGCCTGGCAGTCAGGAGCCTGTTCACAGCTTGCCAGGCTGGCACCTCGCAGGGACCTTGACACTGCCTTGGCCCACGTGGTGGGAATGGAGCTGAGGCTCTCTGAAGCACAGGACAGCTTTGAAAAGTTGGTTAGCAGGGGGCTGTCATCATGACTCTGATCCCTGTGGGACATAGAGCACACAGAGCAGTGGGCATCCCTTCAGTCTGGGTTTGGCTGCTGTTTTGGAGCAGGTATTGCACTGCCAAAACACAGTCGGTGCCTCTTGGTCCCTCATCAGTTTGGGGACAAGGGTGACAGCTCTCTTGGGAACAGCCCTGGATTGAGCACCATAAATTGCAGCCGGTAGGAAGAACAAAGGCCCCTCATTGGGCGGGGTGTGGGGCAAGAGGCATAGCCTGGGGTCGCCTGAATTTATGGCTCCCTCCGGCTCCTTTAGCAATGGATGCTTTCGACATAGCACTCAAAGTAACAGTCTTAGAGGGGGAGATAAAAGCCCGGGAGAAAAGAAAGGATCATCTTTTTTCTTCTCTTTCTATTTTTTTTTTTTAAATCAGCAGAGGGAGAGCAGCGCCATGGCTACATCAGTCTCCTCGGACAGCATGCTCAGCGCTGGAGTCCCCGTACTGAACCACCCTTCTCCGACTGAACAGCCCTCAGCAAACTGCATTGCAAGGCCATCCCTTATGTCTGATGCATCACAGCCCCATCATCAGCATCGGCTGCCTGGCTGGCAGGAAAATCCATTCCCAAGCGTGGATCAGCCACTGAGCCACTGCCTCCTCGGTGCAGAGTCGAGGCAGCAGGGAGGGATGTGAGGAGGAGCGTGATCCTGTTAACAAACCTCGGCTAAACAGGCGGCTTGGGGCTGTGCAGGCAGAGCCGCATTGATATTGAAATCAGGTGCAATCCATCACCGGGAGAACAGGATCCTTCCATGGGCAGCTGAAAAGAGCCACTCTCAAAGGGAGGGGGAAAAACTTGTCCAGGGGAAGGGCGAACCAAAGCGTGGCAGGTGTGGTATGGAGAGGGATGCTGCCCGTGCCAGACAGTGATTCATGGCCGAGCCTGCCGTGCCATTGCCAGGCTCCGTGCAGGCGACAGAGGTCCCTGAGTGGCAGGAGGACAGCGGGCCTGAGGAGGGGTTTTGCTGGGGTCTGGTTCCCCCAACACTGGCATAGCAGAGTGACAACAGCTCTGGTTTGTACCCCAGCGTGAGAAAGTCCCTGATGGAGCAGCCAGCATGACCAGGGTGGGCAGTTTGTGGGTGCTTGGAAAGGAGGCAGCATCAGGTGCAGCCATGGGATGTGGCTGCTGGGCCACCCTGACCCCTTTCACCTGAGCTCCCTCCCCAGTGAGTGAAAATGCAACTTTGCACTTTTCACCCGAGGCCTTCGTGGGTGCTCAGGGACCCCACAGGACAGCATAAAGCTACCATGCAGGATGAGCTTCGATGAGCCTTTTCTCTCCTCAATCAGCATCCCTGCAGCTCTGGGGCTGCCCATCTGCCCCAGGGCAACGCCGAGACTCCCCAGGGTATTGCCCTGGCAGGGATGTCTACCAGACTGCAAAGGCCCTTGAATGTGGGCTGATCTCAGATCTATAAATCTAGCTCAACATTAAAACAAAACAAAACAAAAAATTACATCAAACCGAAGTGAAACTGAGTTTGGTTTCCTGTGTCTCAAGCCAAGTTTCCACCAAGACTGAGGGTTTTGGTACTGTCTGAGGTGATGGGGACTGGTCTTGGGGAGAGAGAAGGGACAGCTGGGTAAATGAGAGAGAACTGAGGTTGGGGACCAGCCTCGTGAGCTCCCCAAAACTGCCTCCCCTACTGCAGACAGCCCCAGGTCTTGAAGCACGGTCTCTCTCACCCCAAGAGTCTCGTCTTTCAGTGTTGAGGGTCAGCCTTGAGTCATCCCATCACTGTTCAAACTGATCGGTGCCAAATCTGTCCCAGCATCTCAGCGCTCAGCCTCCGGCCCCTGCTCCCCACACCTGGAGGCAATCACAGCTCCGGCCGGAGAATGGGAAAAAGCCTCAGATCCAGCTCACCAACAGCTGCTGTTTATTTACCGGGAATCCTTCCTGCGGAGGAAAAGATGGAGCGGGGGACGAAGTGCTTCCCACCGCCTCGGGGCTGCCACTGCGGGACGGTGCGGGATGCGGGGGATGCCCCAGCGGGGTGGTGATGCTCTTGACAGAGCTGTGAAAGGACCGTGGCAGGTTTGGCCTTTCCCAGCGCAGCCCGGGGGCCCGGGGGAAGCCCACATCTGTGTGCGGGGGAGCCGGGCAGCGCCGGGGTCCTGCGGGGGCGGCGGAAGCAGCCGTGGGGCTGCAGATCCGTGCGATCCCGCGGAGGCGGGGGGCGTATTCAAAAATGCCATTCTTCTCTCATTTTCTTTCTCTCCCTCTCTCTCTCTCTGTGTCTTTTTTTTTTTTTTTTTTTTT
>VYXF01006257.1:1214619-1239410 GCA_013397295.1 Polioptila caerulea | reverse complement strand
AAGAAAAGAAAAGAAAAGAAAAGAAAAGAAAACTCCTTTTGAAAGCCCTAAACCTGCCTCTTTATCTCCCTAATCTGTATTTCTCCCCCCAGAGCCTCTTTCTGTAGGGGATGAAAGCAGATTTCTCCTCTTTATTTTTGTTCTCTGTGTCCTTTAGGAAGGCATTTGCTCGAGACTAATTGAATTTTCTGCCCGTGAAGAGAAAGACACGACACAGAGTGAGTTAAAGTCCGACACCAGGACAGGGCGCAGGAGCCGTGTTAACTGGTGTGGGGGACAGCCCCTCACTTAACAAAAGTGTTTAATTCTGTCCCCTCTTGTTAAGAAGGGGCGGAAGGAGGGGATATTTATTCTGTTCTTTTCTCAAGGTTTTTCCTTTCGGGTCACAAAGTGCCCCCCACGCTCCTGGCCCCCCTCCTCTCCCTGCTTTTGTGGCAGCAGCAGCTGGTGGGTTGCAAAGGGGACAGGCTTTGTCTTTTGACACACTTGAACATTTCTGCACAGAGCTGGGGAAACCTTTCCCTTCCCACCTCTCGCCTTTACGGGCAAGGAGGAGGGAGTGAGGGGCAAGTGGTGGAGGAGTTATGACCGAGGGGATAAAATGGCACAAAGGGCTGTGGAGCCACGGTGGACGAGGGCTTGGGGCTGGGCTGTGCAGGGTTGTGGTGAGCAGATGGTGACAGGCCATGGGGAGGGGGTGTGGGATGGCCCTGAATGCTGGGGAGGCTTGTGCCGAGCAACCTGTTGAAGGGAGAGGGGAAGAAAGCAAAGCAAGAGGCGGCAGCTCCACAAAGGAGAGTGCAGTGGCTGCCTCCTCCCAAATCCAACAAAGGAACCTCTTCTGTCCCTTTGTCGCCCTCCCAGAGTTGGGCCCCAGTTAATCTTCTGGCCGTGACACGTGGAGGATTCACTTGGTTTACGCTACAAGTCCATAAACCAGCTCCTTTTTCTGCCAGCAGAACCCTTGATTTCTCCACAAAGGTTGTGCAAACACTTCAGTCCCTCCACGAAGGATGTGCAAACCCCTTGGTCTCTCCACACCTCCTCCACGGATGGGACAATACAGCTGATCCTCAGGAATGGGTGCAATGCAGCCGAGTTTGACAGCAGGGCTTGAGGAATGTCCTGGTGCAACCTTGTGGCAGTGGCCTGGGACTGGAATGAGATCAGGCTCCTGGTAGGTATGAGCAGGAAATTGGGGCTTGACCCCTGATCTGACCCCACAGCATTCGTTGTAACCTGCCTGCAGCCACCCTGCACCGTAGGGGTTTGCAGGAAGGGAATGGCCCCAGCACCTTCTCTGCCCTGGGCAAAGCTGAAAGTAGGAATATTAAAACGAGCTTAAAGTAGGAAACTATAAACCATCTCTCTCATCAGCTCACACCTTGATTAGGAGACTGCATCCCTCCACTGTTCTCCCCATGAACAAGAACCTCATCTAAGACCCCGAGACCTGTTCCTGGGACAGCAACACATTTTTTTTCTGCAGCAAAAACCAAGCCCTCACAGCCTAATTGCTGTTCCTGGGTGTTCACCTACTGTCCTACCCAAGAGCCTGCACAGGGAGATGCACATGTGGACACTGGAGCCTCCCAAATTGCAGCCAGTAGCATGAAAAAAGGATGTCCAGCTCCCCCTTATACTGGTGCAAGCTGGCAGCTTCGGTTTGTGAACACTGGGGTAAAACCAGTATGAGGTGAGCAACAACAGAGGTGTGAATTTTAACCTTTGTGCAGCACCGTACAGACACACAAAGCTTTGGGAAATGCCTGTTTCCGCAGGAGCTTTTGGGAGAGCCCTTATGAATGGAAAATAAATAGATACATTCATTATCCAAATTGTCTTATTTTTGTGGTGCCTCTTGAGTAAACCCACTTCTGAGGCCATCTTAATTGCTTTGCAATAGAGCAGAGATAAATATTTATCAAAGAGCTGCATCAGGAAACCACAGTACAGAGAACCAGTATTGGGCGATGTGTCTCAGGAAGGATGAGTCTGAGTGGTTTTAGCTCTGCTGACCTGTCAGGCTTCCTCCCTTACACAAGACAGAGCTTCACCCAAGCCCAGACCCACCATACCAGTCCCTTAGCACCACTTGGAACTCATCAGAGCCTTTGGAGGACTCTTCTCAATGCAGGAGTGCCCTCATTGTCCCATTCCATTGAGCTGGTGTTTTCTGACACCTTTTCTTCCTTTGACTTCACGGCCTCTCTTGCTTTCTATTAAAAACCTCAGAAACGTGGCCCATATTCCTCTGGGAGACCCAGTGCTAAAAGAGGCCCACATGCAAATATTTAGCTGCACTAATATTAGCGCAGAAACATCCGACCAGATGGCAGCGTTTCTAGGTCTCGCTGTGCAAAACTGGCTCTTCAAAATAAAACAGGCTGTGACAGAGCTCTGTGACCACTTGCCAGCTCCTGAAATCCCAGACCACTGTACTGAGGCAGCTGGATACACAGGACAAGGGCTTTCTAGCATCTTGCGTATGTGGGGCATGCCCTCAGCCAGTGGTGTTTCAACTAAAAAGAGAGAAAATGATGATGATAACCAAATTTTGAAGTTCAGAGTGTTAGAGGAGAGGGCTGGCTTGCAAGGGTGTGCAGGTCTCCTCTTGCTCCAGGCATTGCTGATCCCTCAGTAGAGAGATGGCATTTTTCATTGACTACAATCAACATGTGCCGTCCGCAGCTGGAGAGGGCAAAAATTCCTCTGTGATTGTTGATTGCATTGAGCAGCCTCAAGAGCAAAGAGCAAAATTTCCTCTCCTGCACAACTTGTGCCCATCCTTTAAAAAACTTGTGCTCCCAGAAATGCTCTCTCAAGCTGGAAATGCCCAAAGAGATGATCACAATGCCGAGCACGAGCCAGCTGAAGTGCCGCTCTGAGCCTCAGATGGATGACGTTCCGTTTAATTGGGAGCGGGTGTTTCTTGACTCATGCAGAGGGCATGCTATTTTTATAATGGTCTGATTCCAGATCACAGCCTCCCTGTCTTAGGCGCTGCACATACATCTAATGAAAGCCAGCTCCTGCCTAGAAGCCCATACAATGGGCTCAGGGCTGGGAAGAGCGCTCCGAAGCCTCTCACCCAGGGGCTTTGTGAGGTTGCCCGCCAGGGTCTGTTTTTTCCATCCTCACTCATGTCAGAGAAGTTAAATATTTACTGGAGCTATTAAATATTTACACTAATTTAGTCCTCCCGTGGGGAGGCATCCTATGGCTGACTCCTGGGGGTCTGTGGCCAATTCGCTCACGTGTCTGTGCTAAACTCAGCTCTGCTCCGGAGTGCAGGGACTTAACAGGGCTGCCATGTACTCTAGGCAAAGGGAAATCCATGGTTTTAGCAACAATAATTCTATTAGGTGATGGACATGGTGGTTATTTGGGTGTCTTCCTTAAACCCAAGTCCCTCATGGAAGTGTGGGTTGTTCTTTGCTATTCTTCCACCCCATAGTTTGCAGTATCACCTCACTCCTGTTGTGTGGGAAGCTGAGTGAGAACATCCAGACCCATCTCCAGCTCCATTCATTCTTCCAGCAGGTCACCAGTGCCACCAGAGAGCACCAGGATTCGAGGCAAAGGGTTCCTCTTCAATAGCACCCGAGGAGACCCACGGTCAACACAGTAAGAGTGAGAAATGGGACAGTGCCAAAACACAAGCCAAATGGGAGAAACCTCATCCCATCCCTGGGGAGCCAGTGCCAATCCTGGGACAAGCTCCCCGCTCCCATCCAGCCAAAGTGGGTTAATGCTGCTGCAACTCCCTGTTGGAACAGGGCCAGAGGAAAAAGGCTTCACCATTTCCCGGTCCGTCTGGAAAACAGGCCAGCTGTTTTCTCCAGCAGCACAAGGTTGTTTATCCTGGGCCAGATTCAACAGCACGCTGCCCCCTCAGCCCCACTCTCCAGCCCGCGGTGAGGCTGGAGGGCACAACCTGCCCGAGGGGAGCCGGGCGCTCTCACACCTGCCCTGACCCCTCCCCGGGCGCCACTCTGCCCTTTCTGTCCCCATCCCTTTCCTTTCCTCGTCTGGCTCCAAGCAGGGCTGGGGACGCCCTTTCCTGCCTGGCACCCGGCTGGCCCGACAGCAGACACGGCGCTGCCAAGCACCACTGCGCCGCTTCCCCTCCACGATCCCGGCCAAGCCCCACCACGTTTCCATCCTCTCTGCTGCGCTATCAACCTCAAAAATGTACCTGGGGAAGAAAGAAAGGAAAAAGAAAAGAAGGAAGAACGAAACCAGCCTTTGGCTCAGGCGTGCCAAAGGCAGTGCGAGCGCGCGCGGGCTTGGCTCCCTTTCTCGCCAGCTCTTTTCCCAGCAGAGCGATAAGAGACAGGGTGAGTACAATCGCTAGCAGAGCAGGTCCCAGCGGCCCCACCGGCTCTGGGCTGGGACAGCCAAGGGACATTGAGTGCTCCACAGGGACATATTTCCAAAATAAAGTCATTCTGGTGCTCCTCCAGCCCTGCCAGCCACCCAACAGCAAAGCATCGCCGCCACCCCCACAGCCAAAATAAAGCTGTGAGGAGCCCTGACCCAGCAGAGGCGAGGCTGAGTGTTCCCCAGGCAGCCCCTTCCTCCAGCCACAGCAGTTCTCAGTGTGAAGAGCAGCACGTGGGCTTGGCCGGATGCACACACAGCCCCCAAAGCCTTCCCAGCATGGCCCTCTGCCCTATCTCCTCTCCCTCCTGTCCTCTCCAGCTCCCATTTCTCCCCCCAGCATTGCTGCTCTCTTTGCATCCACACACTCGTGATGGGACACAGATGCAGCCTGCTCAGCAGCCTGGTTTGCTTGCTGCAAACTGAACCTGGCTTATCCTAACACAGGTGGATATTTGGAGCCTAAAATATGGATGACGTTGCTGAAGGGCAGCTGAGAGGAGCAATTTGAGCCTGTTCTTCAGCTCACAGAGCTGCACTGTGCACCCAGCCCACTGCAGAAGGGCTGCTGTGGGCTTTGGTTGCTGCAGGATGCTTTTGAGCACACAAGCCACGAGTGTTAGATATCAGCTGTTCTGGGAGAGGGGTTCCACAGCAACTTGATAGCTGAAAATTAAGGCTGGGAGAGGTTTGAAGTCATCCCAGGAGATGGAGCTGTGAAACCCAGATGCAGAGCCTTCAGGGCCTTCAGGGCTCTGCATCTTGTTCACCTCAACCTGTCCACTACCTCCCTCTCCAGGCCCACAATCAGGTGCCAAAGTCCTTCTCCACATCTCAGCAGCCCCACAACTAATGCCCTCCACATCCACACGTGTGGACAAAGAGCAAACCCTGTCCGTCTGCTCTCCCATGGGACCCCACACATTTAAAACTAGTCTAGAGGTTCTGGAAGTGGATCTTATCCTGAGAACATCATCCACTCCACACAATGGTTCATGTGGTAGATCTTTCCAGAAGGTGATTGCCCCAGCCCTGAGCTCTTCACAGAACAACCTCTAAAATCCAGAGGCCCCACAAGGGTTGCCCACCTTGGTCTCCAGCACAGCCTGTAAATGTCACAGCATGCACATTTAGGTCACCCTGACCGCTGTCCCCAGCCCTTCCTCTTAGTCACCTCTTCCTTATTGTAATAAATTAAAAATCAAATGCTGGACCCTGATGGTCAGTCTTGTAATCCTCTCATCAGCATTAAATTAGCACCCTTGACAATGCACTGGAGGCAGCACCAGCAGGGCTGAGATAAGCAGCAATAACAAAAGGAAATCAATTCTCCATGGGAGTGGCCAGCTCTGGGTGTCCTGGCAGGTGATGCATGGCCGGGCATTCAGGGCTGTCCCACCACAGAGCCCATCGCCCCACGGCCCCAAACCAGTGACACTCAGCACCCCATGAATGACCTCAACAAGCTGGGGACCAACAACTGGGATCATCTGGGTGGGCCTGTCAGCCTGTGCCCACCCATGGTGCAAAGGGGATGTAGGAGAGACCCCAAATGCCACTAGAGGAGGCTGGGACTAAGCAGAGATACCCATGTCCCTGCTGTAAACACTATTCCACGATGGGGAGCCAGGGATGTCTGTGGGACACCCTCTGCCTGAAAACCTCGTCTGAAATAGTCGTGGATGCCTCATCATCATGACCCATTCCCAGCTGATGTGAGCAGAGGTTGGCTTGAACCCACCAGCAAAGGTCTCAGTGACATTTTGATCCTTGTTGGAAGTGGCTGCAAAGGGGTG
This sequence comes from Polioptila caerulea, assembly GCA_013397295.1. Classification (NCBI taxonomy): domain Eukaryota; kingdom Metazoa; phylum Chordata; class Aves; order Passeriformes; family Certhiidae; genus Polioptila; species Polioptila caerulea. The sequence continues at coordinate 1,233,231 of VYXF01006257.1, read as the reverse complement.
TCACCCACCCCACTCTTTCCACATCTTCCTGGAAAATGGGCTGGAAAGGAAAAGTTGCATCAGTTAGAGGTCATTCCACCTCAGCTCAAGGTCTGGATGGAGCAGTCCTTGGAGCAGACACTGCCAGGAGGGCTCGGGCCCTCCCTGCTCCCTGGAGAGAGGTGCAGGGAGAGGTGGGACACACCCCCTTGGGAGGGGTTCCTGTTTTGAGGGAAGAAGAAAAGGACACGGACGTGGCAGTCAGGGATGTACTGTTGGCCCTGCTAATAGAAACCCTCTGTATAAACAGGGAGAGGATCCAACAGAGATCAGAGATGGTTTTTCTTTCAAGAAAATTAAACATTTAAAACATTTGAGAACACACGCCCTCACCCCCCGGACAGTAATTAACTTCTTCCTGTGCAGAGCATGGAGCACTTTCCAAAAACAGAGCTAGATGGATTATTTTTCAAAGGAAATGTTGTTGAAAGGATCTTCTGTTATGTCCCAAAGTGGGAAAATAGTCACAGTGGCTGAGGAAGGGCTTGCTCCATGCAGGTGCCACACTGTGGCTGCCTGAGGAGGTGGTGCCACTCCAGATGATGCTAGTTTGGGGGCCACGTGGTGGCTGAGCAGCAGTCGTGATGTTTGATGGAAACAAGTCCTTGTTTGGTCATTATAGGACCCTAAAAATCAAGGAAAAGTAAACCAGTCACCAACAGCGGACAAAGAATCCCCAACTCGACCTGGGAGAGAAGCGTTCCATTTCCCCAAGGTGTCAGGGCAGGAGAATCTTGCAATGTGAGAGAGGAGATAAAATCAGATGCAGATGCAAATGTATGCAGTGTTCGAGGGGATTTACATCCCGTGGTCCCCAAACGAGCCCATCTTCCTGTGAACTTGGGAAGAGCTCAGCCCTGGTTCTCAGACCAGTAGCATGAAAAGAGGCAGCTGGTGTGTGTGTTAAACAAGCACAGTGTGAATGACATCCTGGCAATAAAAGGACTCCATGCTAGCCAAGGTGTTTGGTGGGAACAAAATAACTTCCCAGGCTGATCCCACCACTCTCCCTGAGCCTGCAGAGAGGCAGGAGCAGCACAGGGAGGCAGGGATGGATAGAAATGGGTAAGAGCTGGTTTTGACAGACAATCGTGCTTTGTGGCAAAGTTTGAGGTTTGGATGTTTGTTTTCAGTGCAGCATTGGGAGGAAAATAAAACCCAACATTTTTTGCAACACAGACTTGTGGGGAAACAGCCTTCCTCTGGTTGAAAAGGTCAGGTTTGCTTTCCATATCTCCCTCAGATCAAAAATGTCCCGCAATCCCTAGAGCTCGGGAGAAAATTTCCTGTTGCAAAGTTAAGTGAGGGCAGGCCTGCAGGGAGAGCTCAATTCTTCTTGCAGTCCAGATCGAGCCAGTTGGAAGGAACGAGCCTGGGTTTGAGCACCCAAATGCCCTTTGAGGTCTGGAGTAAAGTCAGCACACAGCCAGGCTGCTCAGTGGGACCCGCCTGCCTGGCAGCTCAGGGCATCCCACCCAGGGATGTTGACTCAGGGCCCTGCCCTGGAGCAGGGGACAGCAGGAGCTGTCATCACCCAGGGCTGTGTGTGGCCTGTGCCAGAGCAGCCCTTGTGCCTCTCCCTGGGGACAACATCCACAGGATCTCACGTGCCTTCACAGAGCCGGGGGACTCTGCCACATTTGGCACGGGAAGTTATATGCTTGGGGTGAGAAGACTTTTGGCTCTACTCCTGTAATTTTTCTTCATTCCTTTTATAATCCTAAAATCATCCCAAAGTTTCCTAATTCCCTTTGGACATCTCTCCACTCTGACTTCATTCTACAGTCTCCCCTTGGCTGAGATTTAGCTTTTAGCATCTTCACTCCAGTAAGGATCCCTCTGCGTCAGCATTGCGAGGAGTTTTGGCACCACTGACCAGAATTTCCCTCCTAATGAGACATCCAGTGCTCAGCCTAGGAGGATGGCAAATGCAGACAAAGAAAATATAATTCAAAGCGACAAGACAAAGGGATCTGTTGGATGGGGACCAGTGCATCTGGAGAAACATCTTTGTTTTAGAGGGAGAAGAGAGCAAAAGCAAGGAAAAGAAAGAAAGGAAAAAGGCACCCGGAGTGGGATTGTTCCTGGCCTGCAGGTGTGCGTGTGCAGGGAAGGCAGGAAAGCCCTGTGCATTAAAAGCTTTCATTGCAGGCTGGCCACCTTTGGCTGTTCAGTCCACACTCCCTCCAGGAGTGTTGTGTTCCCGTGCCCACAGGCAGTGCACTCTGTCCTTTTCTCTTTTCCTCACCATCTGCCATTGCAAATTCCCCTGAGCATCTCCCACCCTGGCGTAGAGTTTCAACACTGTGTAGAAAACAAGAGGGAGAGAAATCCTAACCCAACCTGTAACAGCATGAGAAGGGACGGGAGCCAGCTGTGCCTGATGCCCATCTCTGTCCTCTGGCCTCTGCCACCGGGTGCTTTGGGGGCCACTGGATGATGCTGGGGGCTGCCTGTCCCGGGCTGGGGAAGGGGGAGGATGTGGAATGCAGGGCTGTGCATGCAGTGGGATCCTCTTTCCTTGTATGGCTGGGGCTGCCGGCGGCACAGTCCCCCCCTAACCCCATTGTTTCAAATTACAAAGCTGCCCGATCCCACTGAGCCACCTCAGATCCAAGGAAAGAGCCGGCAGCTGCCTTGAAATCCAGACTGGAGTGTCTCCAGCAGACAGTGCTTTAAACAACAGCTGGGCTCCCTCCTCGTGGGGCACAGCACCCCAGCCCTGGTGAGTGGGTGCCCTCACTCACTCACTCAGAGTGAGCACTCTCCTCTGATCCTTGCCATGGGGTAAGGGAAAAGGGCATTCAGAACTGAAGCAAAGCTCCCACAGCCCCCAGTGCAGCCAGCACCCTCCTGTACCTTGTGTGGCCATCGTCCATCACTTTTAAGGGCCTGGAGAAGTCCCTGGGTCCTGGTAAGTGATGCAAAATGCATCCCCAAGCAACCTGGTCCATTTTCCATGGCGCATACCAGTTGCTATGTCAGACCTCGCCTGCAACACGTGTCCAACTCATTGTCTCCTGAGAAAACAATCTTGGGAAAAGGTCTGGAATCTATGCCAAGCTTATTGTCCTAAATTTGGTTTAAATCCTTCTGTGTCCATCAGAGCCTGCAGCACACTCTCCTGGGTCTTGGGCCACTCATCCCTGAACTTGAGACACTCTGTGGTGATGGGAGCTGGGAGGGTAGAAGGGGGGCACTGGGCTGGCTGTCCCACAGGCTGATCCAATTCTTCATGCATAGTTAACCCCTGCTTGGATGGTCGGGAAGGAGAGCACAAGGCCATTGCTGGGACAAACTTGGTCATGCTCAGCCACATTCCTGCCTTCAAAAGGGTCCAGGGTGCCTGGGCCTCTGTGGACAAGGGCCCTGGAAGATCACATTACTCGGGGCTTTTGTAGCCTTAACAGCTGTGACAGGGTAGCAAAAACTATTAGTGTGCAGGGTTGTGTGTGTGAGAGGGCCGGGACCGTCCTCCCCAGCTCAGCCTGGCATTAATCCCCCAAACAGATTAATGATGCTTAGTGCTTTGAAGAGGAGAAAAGGAGATGGGAGACTAATTGGGGAGATCAGCACGACAAAATCTGGCACATGCTCCCCTGAAAGCCCCAGACAGTGGTTGGAAAATTGGCTTCTCCCTCGGGGAGCCACATGGGGAGCTCAGCCTGCCCCGGGAACCACAGCAGGACTGAGCTGTGTGGGTGAAACCTACTTTGGGGTGCCCCACTGACCAGGCAGGGGTGGCAGGGACCAGCGCTCGTGGCTCAGAGCACACCTGGAGCCGTGGAGCTGTGCCTCCTGCTCCTCAGGGAGTGCTGAGCTCCCCCTGCACCCTCAGCCCGTGCCAGGAGCCGAATCCAGCCCTGGGCCATGCAGCCCTGAGCCCTGGCACGCTTGTGCCCTGTCGCTGAGCACAGCCTGGGCAAAGGTGGCCCCAAGCTCGTGCACTCCAGCCGGCGGGTCCTGGCCCTGCTGGCACTGCCAGCCTGCTCCCTACGGCCCCCAGGGAAGGGGAAAGGCCTTGTGGAGGTGTTGGGCAAAGAGGAGAGGATTTGTCAGTACAAACCAGTGAATCCACTGTGGGAGTGCACTGGCCGCCCTGTGGGATGTACCCACCCACACTGACCGGGCTTCAGGAGCAGCTTCATCCCTAAAAGCTGTTACACATCCTTCTGGCTGCTCCAGCTGTTTCACTGGGGTGGTCCCTCCCTCTCCATCAGCACCACACCAAGTTGTCACCTTCCTGCAGCTCCTGATGCCCAGCCAGGCTCTGACAGGGATGTGAGCTGATGGTTTCCCAGGGTCTTGGGCTGAGATTGGAGAGGGTTTTAAACTCTGGCTCGAGGGTGTCAGCAGGGTGCTCTGAGGGCTGCCATGGATCCTTACTTCACTAATTAGAAACATGCAGCCAGCAATAAGTTACCTGCTCTCCCCTTGACACCGGCATAAGAGAGAGCCTTTCCCTCAGCCCAGCTTTGATCAACCACCACCCTGCAAACACTTGGTGGGAAAAGGGTCTCTCCCCCTCTCCAAGGATCCACCCAAGGGCATTTTTATTTGCATTCATCGTCCTGGCCATGATTAATGCTGCAAGGACTGATGGTATTTCCTCCATGCCTCCCAGCAGCCCTTTGCAAAGGGCTGGCACCAGGAGAGCAGGCTGAGAGACCTAAGCTAAAAAGCACATGTCTCTACATCATGTACTCTGGGGCCAGGTTCCCAAGCTGGGACAGCAGCAGACCTAAGTCTCTGGGTCATGGATGTTGATGGAACATCCTTCTCCTGAGCTGCCCCAGCCCCCTACCCTGCCCGCCTTGCAGCATCTGGACTTCTCAGCCCATTCACTCTTCCCGAAGAGGTATGAAAGCTCCCAGGACCAATTTACCCCGTGTGGGCAGCAGGGAAAGCATTTAAGGCTTGGAGGTTTATCAGGGCCACTGCAAGCAGAAAAGAAAAATAAACAGGCACAGGATCTCTCAGCAAACCAGCAGCCCTGGGAAGAGAAGACACAAGCCCCCAGTGCTGGGTGGGTTTGTTCGGCTCTGAGCATCGTTTTCTCTTAGCTGACACAGGTACAGCTGCAGCCTCCATGCTGGATACATAAACCCATCCAAAACTAACACTTCAGCTGTCACACTTCCCAACTCATTTTTCTTCAAACCTGTCTTACCCCAAATCAGTGGGTGACAGGCTTTGTCACTCCCTCGGCCAAGAAATGCCTCCCAGACAGTTTGGGTCAGGGCTACCTTTCCTAATCTGCTCTCCCCACTCACCTGATGCTTCCCACTTCTCACAAAGAGGCTCAAACCATCTGCAGAGATGCTCTGGATGTGAAGGGGCATTTGCAACCCAGCTGACTGCTGCAAAGCTCTCCTCTTTGTACCAACTGTACCAAAATCCTGGTGGGAACTGTGTCTCGTCATCCTTCAGCGCCTCAGTTCCCCATCCATGCTTTGGGAATGCTTTTCCCGGGGGAATGGGAAGAACCTTTGTGGACTTTCCCTTCCTGCCCTGATGCTCTGGTGTTTCATTTTTACCTGACTCCCCTCTGTCTGCCTTGTTTGGATATAACTGTGTCCATCTCTTCCCCAGCGAGCTGATGAAAGAGCCCCCTGCTCCCCCGTCACCCTCTGATGCTCCATCACAGTGAGCCCCTGTTTGGCAGAACTAGGAATTCGAGTGACTGCTGAAGTTTTCAGGCTCCTCTAACGACTTCCAGAGCCTTAATTTAATTTAATTACCATCCCCTTCTTATCTTAGTCATCCTGCCCGTGTTTATAAACAAAACACTGACTCCCTGCCCCACGGCTGCAACCTGAGCGCGGCACCTCCCATCTGCACAACTCATTACATTCCTCTGCCGGCCCATCTGCCAGATGTCCGCAAGGAAGCCCGTGCAAGCCGCGACTGGAAAGTCGGCTCGGAGAAGACGCTGCATTAACCACTCAGCTTTCATCCGCCAGCCCAGATTGCCCCGGAACGCCTCCCCTGCTCCATGCCCGGGGTGAGGTATTTGGGTTGAGGTTGCTCAGCCCATTCCCTGCTCTCCTGCTGGGGATGGTGGTTCCCTCTGCTGCCAGCTCAGCCTCAGCCCTTCAGTCGGGGTGCACATTCCAAGCAGACGGCCCGGCTGGTTGATTTTGGGGAAAACCGGGATGCTGTGAGCAGCCAGGGTGGTGTCTGTAAGCTGCTGCCCTGTAAATATTCAGCAGAGAACACACAATCCCAGGGATGCTGGGAGTGCCCTGCTGCTGCCAGCAAGCGAGGTGCCATGGCCAGAGCTGTCACAGTGGTTACACAGTTCGGAAATGAGCCCAGAAGTGGAGAACAGTCACTCCCTGCTCAAACCCACTGCTCCTGGGAGGGTTGGGGGTCCCTGTCACCCAGTAGGAGCATCCTTTTCCTGCACCGTGGATGTGGGGTGGGTGATGGTGAAGCTGACTGCATTCCTACCTTGTGAACTTCAAGGCCCTGTTTTTGAGGTTCTCCCAGTTTCCTCTAAAGGATGTCTATCCTCAAAATATGTCTCTTCCCCTCCAGGGAATCCTGATAATCTCAGCCATGGCTGAAGAGAGAGCTGGAAGTCTTCCAACAGAGCTGTTGTTTGGTGTCTCTCATGACGTTGATTTTTCGGTCCTTTTAGAGCCCAGATTCCTTTGATTTTCAGTTCTTCAAGAGCCCAGATTCTTGCCAGTCTGGACAAACACTGCTGAGATAACCTGACTGTTATAAAGGTGAGGTGAGCTCCTTCTAACCAAAGAGACTCTCATAAACATTGGAACAAGGGACTTGGCTTGAATTAGGCGTAAAAACAAACTTTGGCTTTGACTTCAAAAGCCTGAGAGTTTAAAAAGCAGTTATGATGCAACCTCCTTTGTATGTGAGCAGGGATGGCAGCGCCGGGTTCTGCAGGAGGGCGGGAAGGGCCGGCTGGCCCAGAGGGGCATTTGCAGGAAGTGCTGCAAGCCCAGTGTGATTCAGAGGTGGCAGGTCCAGGGGAAAGGGCAGCCCACTCCCAATGTTTGCCTTCTGCCTCCTCCAGAATTAATGAAGCTCCTGAAGGGATGCCCCGGGGGTGAAGGTATGGGGGAGGAAAGAAAATATCTTGCTCTGTTTTCTCTCTTCACTGTACTACTCGAGTTGCTCCCTGAAATTTCCTCTGCAGCATCCCCTGGCTGGGTGCAGCGTGGCAGAAGTGCAGAGCATTTGCTCTGCCAGGATGTGCTGGGGCTGGGATAAGACACCAGCTTAAATCCCTGTGCTGGGAAGAGGTCTCAACCAAAATGTAAAAATCAGCCCTTTCCCCATCACTTGGACCCCTGACAGATTTACATTCACAGGGCAGGCTCTCTGTCTGGCCACAGTTTGTATCTGTTGGCCCAGAATACTTGAAATAATTGGTCCCTTCTTGCAGAGACTTTGGGCAGCTTTGTTTTTGTGACCTGCTGCTCTCACAGCACATCCCAGGTCCCAGAAGTCCCTAATTCATTTCCATGGTGGTGAGTCCAGGACAGTCACACATCCCTGGGGCCAAGGAATGCCAGAAGCACAGCCACAGCCAGTGTCTGACAATATCTGTCCTGAAAGTGTTTGTTTATGCCCTGCAATTCAGCCTGCAGCCAGAGGAATGTCCTGGCATCTGCCATCTCGGAAGTAAAAGACATTTTGGAAAGGTTCTGGTGGGTTAGGTTGGGTAACAGCAAGCTGAAGTTTATGAGAAGGCAATTCTTCTGTTAGGCTGATGGATAAATCAGGAATACCAGGCTCCCTGGCACTGCTGTGGAGGTTTCTGTGCTGGAGGTCAGGTCACAGCATGGATTTAGGGGAAAATTGGTTCAAGTCATTGCAAACAAATCCTTTCCCAAGAGCTCCAGCCTCCACATCACCATGTGCCCTTGGATAGACCACCATCCCCATGAGCAGGGGCAGGTTAAACCAGCAGCTCAGGGAAGAGAACTGGATGGTGCAAGTCCCCACTCCCCTGCAGCACCCAGGGAACAGCCACTCCTGCTGGGATCAGACACATGGGACCACAAACAGCTTGAAGAGACCACACACAACCATCTTGGTGTCTGACATTATGTTCCCTGCGTGTTCCTTGGGGTACAGGAGATCAGAAAAGCCTCCAAAGTGGCCACAGCGTTGTGCTCTGCACAAGAGCAGGGGCAGAGCACTCCTAGAGAGCTGCAACCTCCGTGCTGGCCACTGGCAGGAAGGACACAGGTTTTTCCTATTACAGCTTAGTCATGGGACTAATAAAGCCTCTTTAATCATTGTTCGTCACTTGTACACACACGCACACAAAGGCACACTCAGAGCTGAAGTGCAGGAGGAGTCAGCACCTGGCAAAGTCGTTACTGGCCAGTTTAATTTATTTCTAATCTGATGCTAAGGAAGAGAAAAAGTTAAACGCAAACTGCTGCCAAGAGAAGAACTCTGCCCAGGGTGGTGGGAAGGCTGTGATGGAGGTGTGTGGAGTGGAGAGGGAAACTGAGGCAGAAGAGGGTGCAAATAGCTCTGTACCTGGTAGGACAGCCTAGTGGGGTGCAGTGGGGAGCCCCCACTGTTCTGGGGATCTGAGGTGTGTCGTAGGGCCAAAGTGTGGACAGGGTACTGCAGACACCACATCCCTGTGGCTGCTTCCTCTGGCCAGAGGATGGAAATAAATATTGCAATGAAACCAAATTCCTTGGTACAAACAGCAACTGTCCTGGAGCTCTCTGACAAGGACTTTCCCAGGTATGCCTGAGCTGCACACAGAACTGCCTGGGTTTTACTTAAAATCTGTGTCCAGACTGCTGAGTTCAGTGGAAATTTGAGTGCCTAGGCCCAGTCTCCTCTTTATTTCAGACACCCATCAATAAGTCTGACTGCAATAAAACCTTATCAACTCATAAAACCCTGAGCACATATTCTGGTGGCAGGGCTGTGATAAGGGGTTCAAATACAGGAAAACACAGAGGGAGCCCAACAGCAAAGGCACTCGAGGGAGGTCCTCCCTAAACAATGTCCCCTCTGTGCACCAAGGAAGGGACGGCGCCCATCCCTGTGGCAGCGTTCCATGTGTGTCTGTGGGGTGTGATGGAGGTGGGTTAGGGTCTTGTGGAGCTGTGCCAGGAATGGTGTCCCATGGGTCACCACCCCTTTTGGAGCTTTGGATCCCACAAGAATTCCATCCAGGCATGCCGGGACCATACAGCCGGTGGTGATGGCAGCTGCTGAGCCTGGGGTGAGCAGTGAGGTTACCTGAGGGAATCACATCTGGCAGAGTCCAGTGAAACCTTTTCTCTTCCCCTTTTTTTTTTCCTTTTTTTCTTTTTTTTTCCTTCTGGAATAACACATAAAGTTCAGCAAATATTATTCAAATATTTGTGAAGTCAAGGCTGGTATCCTCACGTCTGACAGCAGCTTCCTTGTGTCCTTTCTCTGAGCTCGGAAAGATCAACCCATCCAAAAGGAAAATACCTCAGTGACATGTTTACTTTTTTCATGGCTTGTTTTCTTGCCTGGGTAGGAAAGCCTGAGGCCATCAGTATTTAAATCTGGGTTTACAACTCGCCAGCCTGTTGTGGGCTGGCAGGTGCAGGCACAGCCGCAGCATGCAAGAATCCCTCACCCTGAACTCCCAAATATTCTCTGCAGAAGTTAAAGATTTCATGGCAGCCATTGCAGGGGGATGGATTGTTCCAGTCTCCATTTAAATTTTTCAGATGACCTTAGTGTTCATTCCAGCCCAAAGTTATTCCTTTTTCATTCATTTGATCTTATCCTGGAAACCCTCTCCCCTCTCAATCCTGATATTTAGGGATATCATCACCCATGAGCCAAAACTTTTCAATATATAGTTCTAAAATAAATGACAAAAATAATACAAAATAGACTGAACTTCTCCACCCTGTCTGCATAAGCAACTTTTCCAGGCCTTGAATCACTTCTGGGGCACTTTTCCTGAACACTCCCAATGTGCCACCCTCCTCTTGGCAAGGGGACACCAGAGCTGGGGACGTCGCCCTCCCTGCTCTCACCCCATTGTCACAGCCACAGGAAATACACCCCCCATCCTCACCCCACCACAGCCAAGGACAGTGGTTGTCCCCACAGTTGATGGGACACAGTCAGAGCTACTGCAGGTCTTTGAAATCACACACCCGAGGACTGACCCTGGCAGCCTGGATTACCCCTGAGGGACCTCAGAAACGTTTTTAGAGGTTGTCCCACTAAAATAAGGCTAGAAGTCATGGTTCTGCCATGGCTTTCACATATTTTCCTTTCCAAGAAAGAGGTTGTCCCATCCTATAAATCACACCTTCCCTTTTCTTAGAGTCTCTTTGTGATTGTACTAAAAAAGGCAATTCTGGCTTGCACCAAGCCAAGTGATCTGGCTTATATTTTAGCAGCTGTCTAAAAATGTTACTGGAAGGGTTTTATTTTTTCACTTAACAGGTAAAACTGGGGAGGCTCAACAACCAATCACTTTGCAACCCCACTGTGAACCCCACACTTCCTCAGGGCAGTTGCACCTCACAGCCTCTTTTGTCCTCCCATCACGTGAGCTGTGATGGTTTTGTATTGTTAGAATTTATCAATTTATCTGAGCAGCAGACTCCACTGCAGCTCTGTTTGTACCACGGCCTGACGCCAAGTCAAACCACACAACCAAGGCTGTGGCATTGACAAGATCCTCTTTATCAGTCCAAATCCTAGCCCTGTAGAAATGAAGATGTTAGCAGAGCACTATTTTCATCATATTCTGGGGTTGGCACCAGTTACACCCCTCTTTTAATTAACTACATGTTGCTTTGTATTCAAAGCCACCTCAGTATTTCAGCAGTGATGGATGCCAAGCTGGCAGCCTCCAAATAACCCAAGGGGCCTCATTGCCCTTTGCAAAATACTGGCTTCTTTCTAGAGCTCCTCCCACAGCCTGAATATAGGAGCAGGGTTTGGGATGAGACACCAAAACACCCACGCTGCCCTGCAGAGCACGGTGCCACATCCCAGTGCTGAGCTGGGCACTGGTGGGCCCTCCTGCAGGCCTGGCCCCTGGGGAGCAGGACCCAGAGGCACGAGATGGTGTGGGGAGGGTCTCCCTGTTCTTTGCCAGCTGTTTTCCTTTGTGAGTGGGGTGAGGATTTGAACTCAGCCCGTCCCAAGTGTCGCTCCCAAGCATTAATCTAACAGGGTGCCTCCGTTTCCATGACCCTATTTCCACCCTCAGCGTTACACTCCACTCCAGCTCCATGAGCTGTTCCAGATGTTTTGGAAAACCCCTTGCAGTTTGGTAAAAGCTCCAGAAAACAAGATAATTTCTCCCATCAGACAGATCTAAAGGAGGAGGAGGAGTAGCAGCAGAGGATGTGAGGAGCAGAGTCATGGTTGGATAACATCTCCCCAGGCTACCATCCACATCAAGTACAAAACAGGATTGATGAAGTGCTGAGGCAGGTCAGAGCTACCACAGATCTCTCCTGAAGATGGAGGCCAAACCCCTGCAGTCCTTGTCCTTTTCCATCAGAGGGAGTTTTGCCCCTGACTGCAGCAAATGGCATTTCCCTCTGAGGCTGTTCCACAGCCCTGAGGGGTTGGAAACACCATCACCCATGAGAGGAGCAGGGAAGATGAATATAGGACACTCTGGAGCTGCAGCTCTGTCCTCAGCTCCTGAGCGTGCCTTGGCTTCTCCTGAGCTGCTCCTGAGCTGCAGATGGGATTCAACCCCAATTCCCAGAGCAGCTCTGTGAGCAGAACTGCAGCCAGAGAGTGGGTGGCTCTGGGTGGGGTCTTCTGTGGATTAAACCCCTTGCTGCACCCCTCCATCCCCCCACACTGTGCTCTTCCTGCCAGTTTGTGTCCCTTCCTCTGGCTGAAACCTTGCACTAACAAATGTTTCATTCATAAAGCATCCCTTCACCTCCCATGCTGAAATTCTCACGCTCTACTTAGTTCTATCCATAACTATATAGAATCAAATTATGTAGAAACCCAGCACCAGAAATAGAGAGGGGCTAAATCAACAGCCTGGATTCAGTCTCCACCCAAGCCAGGAGTTTCTGGAAGCTGGACCTGCCTCCAGAGTTTGTGGCTGTAGCCCATCTGCAAGTCTAAAAGCCAAAATGAAACGAGAGAAGAAACCAAATAACATGGCATCTCCTCATCTTGACCACAGGCTCCCTAGGGCAGGGCCTGTCTGTTTGTTTGTCTCAAGAAAAACAATTCCACTGTCTGTAAATGAGGAGCTGCTGCAGGGTCAGGGAGTCTCGCTGTGGGAAGGGGCAGAGAGGAGCAGATCTCACAAGGGGAAACACACCATCGTGGGCCTGTTGCTCCTCCAGCTCCAGAGCAGCATGGGCAGCAGCAGACGTGGCCATAGGGAAGGCCATTATTCACCCTCTTCATTCCCCAGCACTACTGTGAGCTCCAAAATCTCAAAAAAATGTGGTACCATTGGTTACCTTGGCTCCCACCTGGCTCTGGGATGTGACAGCAAGGCAGCTACTCCTGGACAGTGTCTGGGGAGGAGGATGGGGGGGAGCCAGGTAAAGGAGAAGGTGTTTGGGCAAAGGCACCTCCTGGCCCCTGGGCAGGTCAGGGACTCGGGGGGCTGGTGGGGCCTCTGGTCCTTTCCATAGTCCCACCCTCGCCCTGGGACCTGAGGAGCAGCCACTCAGCTGAACGTGTGCCTCTCCTGTGTATCTCACTTTGAGCTATGCTGGTCACATCAGGAAACAAATGCATTTGGTTCTCTAAATGGGAGAAGGTTTTTTGTCAGCGTCGTCATTTTTCTAGTTTCGGTCTTTGTTAGCAGCCCTTCCTCTTCCCCCCTGCTCCCCGAAATAGCAAAAAGCTGCATCCTCCTCCCCAGCTGCCTCTTGTAGGTTGCTGTAACACCCAGAGCTTCTCCTCAGCCACCAGTAGCAAAGGTCAGAGCCCACATGGAGGGAGGGACCAGTGCTCCAAGCTCAAGGGCTGGTTGACTGGGTGGCCTGAAGCAGATATGTGTGTGGTTTTGCTGGTACTGGTGTCTCTGGATGTGTGCCAGGCCCTGCCAGTCTGAAAATGTCGTTCCTACTCATCCCTGTGTCATCCCACCTTCTCCCAGAGCCTGGGATGGGGAGTGGACCCTACATCCCTTCTTTTACTGTCACTGTCCCTCTGATGCAGCAGGGCAGATGATGAGCTGGTGCTTCAGTGTGACAGGACCAAGAGAAGGAAGAAGTGGTGGTGCAAGGAGTGGGTCAGATACTCAGAGGTGGTGGAAGGACGTGCAGAGCTGCAAGCCTAAGTCCCTAAACCCTTTTCATTGACCCCATTGGTTATTCCCTCCCCACAGTTCCCTCCCCACAAATGCCTCCAAGCCCCCTCTAAGCTCCCTGGCGGTCTCCTTGGGGTGGAGTTCACACTTCCATCAGCAGTTCCAGGAGCCTGGCATGATGCCATCTATTGTGTCTCATCACTGACCACCACTGATCTGTCTGGAGGGAAAACTGCTCATCCTGATTGGAGGCAGCACCATTTCTGCCACCCTGATGGATGGTGGCTCTTGGACAGAGCTCCCCAGGCTGGCTCTGTCCTGCTGGGAAGGGGCTGTGCTGGCTCTGCCCTTGGCACATCTTCCTCCTGGGTAAGCATTATTTGTGCTTCTCTCTGCCTGGGAGAGGTCACTCAAGACTGGGCTGAGAAACTGGCTGGAGGAGGCTGAAATGTTTGTGATACTGATAGTCTCATTGTTTTCTTCTTCTTAGAGATTTTGTGCCTCCTTTGGTGCCAGTCGCCATCTGACCCCAAACTGGACCTTCTCTAGAATCCAGCCTGCAGGACAACTGTTTTCAGGTGTGATGACTATGACTCCTTATGTTAGTAAATCTCAATAGAAAATGGTGGAGAAGCAGGGCTACACAAATTCTGGTGTTCCCTAGACCCGAACAGTCCTCATGGCAGAAACCTGCCAATAGCCAGAAGGGCTCCAGCACATGGGAGACACCTGTGCCTGGCTGCTCCCTGAACCCTAGATCATCCCCAAAACCTCACAGGTTGCCTCTCTCCTTCTTTCCACTGCTCCAGGCTTCCCTCTCCTCTGCATCTTCTCCAAACCCACCTGCGGGTGCACGGCTGCGGCTCCAGCCCACGCGCTGCTCCCCGGGGCACGAGTACAGGCTTTGATACGTGGAGCGTGGCCCGCCTGTGCCGTGCTCAGGCCTGTTGCCACGTGGGCTCCCTGGCCAAGGGGCTGGCACGGAGCTTGCAGGGGGAGCAGCAGCAGGAGATGGTCGTGCTGTTACTTGTGCGTGCAGCCAAGCGCAGGAGCAGAGCACAAGGCCAAGCTGCAGCCCCTCCAGTGATGTGCCTCGTCCTCCCCCTCTGCTTTGGGGTAGTAAATCATCCAACATGGAATAAGAGCTGCTCAAACTGAGGAAGAATGGCTCCCAGAGACAAGCCTCACCTGGGAAGCCACTGGGAAGCACTTCTGAATTGGCAAGAGTTAGCAATGGGGAATGAAGGGGGATTTGACAATGCTGATACTGCTCTTCAAAAACCAGGGACTCAAAATAAAAGTGAGCAGAGAGAGTTCCAACACAACCTCCCTCCCCCTGAAGATCTGTCATTGCTGTAGCTCTGAGCCAGAGACCACCATGGAGGGACAAGCAGTACACCCACAAGCTGACTCTGAGGAGCACGACAGGGCCAAGTGCCAGCTCTCCTCCTTCTCCATCAATCACCAGGAAGAGAGAGACAGATGTCTCCCCGAGGAGTTTGGAAGGTATCATCAAGGAGCAGGATAAATCAGGTCCCTGCATATACAACAGAGCAATTATTTACAGATCACCAAATATTGGCTCTAAAAACCCCAGGCAGTAAACTGTGCCAGGTTGTGTGTTTACCTTCTGCCTGCACCTCACGGAGCTGGGGCGATGGGGGTGACGATCAGCACCAGCCATTCCCCAAATCCACCACTCCTTTCCAGCTGGAGTCACTGGTGAGGGCAAAGGGGCCTACTCTGACATGGTTTTACCTCCTTCTCCCTGGGGAATTGAGCAGGAAAGGACAGTCATGGTTCACCAAGCCTGGCAGGATAACAGTGCAGCAGGTATGGGTACAGACCTGCTGAGATGTGCTGGTGGCAGGGATGTTATGTCGTAGCACATGTAGCTTCCTCAAGCCAAAGAAGGAGGGGTAGGTACAACCTGATCTCAGCCACTCTCTTCCTCAAGGCTTTCACCTCTGGAAGACCCTGGTTCAGTTTCTGGCTGACAGGAGCAGCAGCAAGGTGGCAGCAGGGAACGCCTGGTGGGATGCCCTTATAAGAGCAAACTTGAGCTCCCGATCATAAACGAAACTCTCTTCTTTCATTTACTCATCTGACCTGCTGGTGCTGGGACTGATAATGCTGGTTTCCTTTTAAGCAGAGGCCAGTCATAAATAAAATAAACCAGGCATGCTTTGTGTTTCCACTCCCTTGCCTTTCATCCCTGCTCCTCAAAGCCACAGAAGGGAAGTCCTGAGCAGGGAGCAGGAGCTGTGCCGGGAACAGCAGTGGCTCCAGGCTTGGCCTCAGTTGCACTTGTGTGGGTTCATGGCCCTGTCGAGGGATGGGATCACCTCCCCCTTTCCAACAGTGTGGGGAAAGAGCAACGAGAGGCAGACACTTCACTTGCAATGGGTCGCATTCAGGGCACTGTCTGGGACAGAACCAGGCTTTTCTTACCTCTACAAGAATAAAAGCAGAATTCCATACCCAACAGCTACCCAGACAGCTGCTGGGGGAGAGAACATGTCCTTCCCTTCCCCAGCACCAGTGCCTGACTGGGAGGATGATGGGACATGCTAACAGGAGGCCAAAGAATGGCAAATCTGACAGACAGACGATTCCCAGAAGCTGCCAGCACCGAGGCCTCTCTCGTTAGCAGGGCTGACACTGCAGCGAGGGGCAGCAGGCTCAGCCAGCGCCCAGCAGCGCGTGCCGGGGTGTCAGCTTCCCCCTGTTTCTCTTGCCACCTCACAGGGTGTGATGTTTTCCTTCGGTGCTCTCTGATGAGCTGCCTCGGGATGCTTGGGCTGAGCAGCTGCAAGGGGCTCCTGCCAGAGAGCCTGGAGTCTCCTTATAGCAGGGATGAGAGCTGCAGGCTGCAGCACTGACCCCTGTCCCACTGCAGCAGCAGGTGTTGCATCAGACTCTTCCAGAGTTAGGGGAGAGTTAGGTCCATGTGTGAGTTTTGTTATAGTTATAATTTGTCTCAGGGATTTGCCTGCACTCTCCAGCCCTCTCCTGGCCAGTTCCATAAAGCACAGCAGTGTGAGATCGCAGAAACAGAGAGATACCACAGTCTGTGGCACCAAGGTTTAACTCACAAAGGTTTTGTAGTTATTTTCTCTCCCATACTAAGGCTGGAGGAGCATTCACACCCTCCAGCCCTGGCATAGCACTGACATGGCCAGTCCCTAGCAGACAGCAGTGCTGGAGAGAAATCCCAAGTTATTGCAGAGCTGTAGATCTGGGGGAAAGGGAATGGGGGAGAGAGCCAGCAAAGCAACATCCCAAACCCTTCCTGGGTAACAAATTCCTAGAGCAGAGTGGCTGGAGCACAGGGCTGACCCTGTTTGCACGGGTGAGTTTTAGGAATTCCCTCAATAAGATGAAATGGCTGGAGAGGAGGTATAAATACTGCCAGGCAGCAGATAAGCAAGTCTGGAGAAGCCTTGCACAGAGGGGTGCACTGGGGAAATCATAGCCCCGGATTTGGTCTGGTGGGAAAAGGCTCTGAGAGGCCTGTCTGGATTTGGGGTGACCCCAACTCATCCTTTGAGAAGGAGCTGAGCCTGCCTGAACACAAGAACACAACCTCCTCTGCAGCGCCCAAGCCTTACCCCCATCCACTGATACCATTAACATAATTATTATAAACTCGACATGCTTATTTAGCTTGCAGACCCCTCCTTTCCTACACACAGAACAGCAATTCTGTTTGGTTCTGCCCACCATCACTGCATCTCAAAAGCAGCCCTTTCTCCCTGCAATGCCTGCAGGCAGCAGAAATGAGCAGGGAGTGATGATTTGGGGGCTGAAAACACAGTATCAACTTCAGGCCATAAGAATGGGAAAGATGCAGTTCGACAGATTGGAGACACCAATGTCCATCCTCCTTCAGCAAGCCAAGGAGTGACAGATGGGATGTCCTGTCCCTGTCCCTTCCAACACCACCTCGGCGTGTCTGCCGCTGGCTCAGGGCTCCCTTGCACGTCCCGATGCTGCCATCTGTAGCACAGAGCTCTGCTCCTGCTCCCCAGCCTGGAGAGCTGGCAGCAGAGCGAGGAGACCAGGGCAGAGCTCAGCTTCACAAGGCTTGGTTTTGTGAGAGTCTAAATGGGCAAATCCTGGCCTGCGACTTGGCTTTTTCAGTCCCAAGAGAGGCTGCTGGATTCTATGTCTGCCGAATTGCATTTTCAATTGTCTTCCAAGGGCATCAGAGCCTGCAAGAGTGGTTATCATTCTGCTTATGTGCCATAAATAAAGCAAACATTAAATAATACCAGTGCTGTGGCCTATACACTGAGGGGATTTTAATCCATGAAAGCCATGGATTCCTGTAGGACCAGCCAAGGACCATCTCAGCTTCCCATGCACACAGGGGTGGGGACAGTGCTTAATGTTTTTAAGACATTAACACTGTGGAAAGGCGGGGGGTGGGTGCACAACCATGCCTCCCTTCCCCAGCTTAGTTTCACAGCAGCACATGCTGACTGCCGGTGTGAAAACACCTCATCACTGAAATTCATTTCAACACTGCTCACTTCTTGGTGCATTTCCATGTAAGGAAATATTGGACAAAGGCTCGCTCACCCTGCTCCCAAATCCCTGTATTGTCCCCAGCAGGGAAGGGAAATGCGGAACCAGGGCGTGCTGAGCTCAGCACAGCAGCATCCCGAGCCTCGCCGGCCTCGGGGCGCCACGAGGGGGAAAAGCGGCTGTGACAAAGCTGGCATCAGCTCATTTCAGGCCAGGCTGTGACTCACAAAGAGACAAAAACAAAACAGGGAGAAGAAGCAACCTGCGATGTTCAGGGTGAAGCTGAGCCCCTGTCCGAGGCACCATTTCTCCTCTGCCACCTCCCTTCTCTCTGGGCCTTGAGGTGAATGTGACTCCTGGTATCTCCCTCAGCTTTGGGAGTCCCCACCTTTCCTCCATGCCTTAAACACATGTGACCCCTCTGGATCACACGGTTCCATCACATCAGAGCCCCGGGCCGCGGGCAGCAGCGGGGCTGGGTCAGTCCCGCACGCGTGACCGGGCTGACCCCGCCGGGCTCAGCGGGATTTGCTGCTCCCCAGCCCGGCCGGGCCTGGCGGCTCCGACAGGAGACCTCAGCCCGCTGCTGATGCCAATCCCTGCACATGTGCCCGCCAGCATCTATAAAAACCCCTCTGTCCGTGCGGCCGGGCTGGGCTGCGGCGCGGGCTGGCGAGCGATGGCACTGCGGGTGAGCGCTGGGGACAGGACCGGGGACAGGAATGGGGACAGGACTGGGGACAGGAATGGGGACAGGAATGGGGACGGGACCGGGACAGGACCGGGGACGG
>VYXF01006257.1:1202116-1214236 GCA_013397295.1 Polioptila caerulea | reverse complement strand
GGACAGGAATGGGGACAGGACCGGGGACGGGACTGGGGACAGGACCGGGGACAGGACTGGGGACAGGCACTGCCTGGGCTGTGTGGGGGTGACAGCACGGTCTGGCAGCAGATAAAGGAGAGCAGAAGAGCAGGGCCAGACAGGTAGAAATCCTGAATAACCCAGGGGTGCTACTTACAGAGCTTCTCTGTGCCAGTCTGGTCCAGGCTACTGCGAAACTGAGTTTCATGGTGCTCAGTAATGGGCAGTGGGACAGATTTTCCTCCTGGTTATAGCAGGGCTGGTCTGATCTGCCCTAATGGCAGCAATTCTCACTTGGAGGGCTTTAGCTGAGACCTGTGTGCTGCCCTCCATCTCTGCTGGGACAGCCAACAGCAGTGAGGGAATGGCTTTTTCCTGTGTGTGCTGTGTCTCTTGCTGGGGTTGGTGTAACGATTACAAACAAGGAGAGGTGAACCTGGGTGCTGCCATCACCCGTTGCTCTTTGCATCCAGAACTCAGTCAGCTCCAGCAGCTGTCTGTGCCTCACAGGGGTAAACTCTGGTCAGAGCCTTTCAGTGGCCATGTGTGGGGTCCCAAAGCTGCCCTCCTAAATCAGCCAGGCACGAGGGTATGAGGTTGGTCATTGCCAACTCCTGCCCAAAAATATGCATATCCCAAAAAACATTGGAAATATGAACTCATGACAGAGAAAGAAACAGGGGAGTTGAAGTCCTGACCTACAGGAAGGGAGAAACAGGCACACATCTGGCAGTGGAGACACCAAGGCTAGAGAAATTTTCCTAATTTGAGCAATAATTTTGAGAGAGAGGATGCTCAGAAATGCAAGATCATTTGAGTGCTTAAAAAAAAAAAAAAGTGAGGTGAAATAGCAAGAACTTTTTATTAAAATTAGTTATTTAATAAAACTATGAATTATTCAAAAATGAACATTTCCCAGCTCATTTTATGCAAGTTTAACCTTGGGGATGGGGAGAGCCCATGGAACAGGGGATCAGGCAGGAACTTGTGGGAAGAATCAGCCATGTAATGTTAGATGAGCTCAGACTGGATGTCACTTTACACCCGTTCCTCTGCTTCAAAGCATGACAAAGTTTTCTGCTTCAGATTTTGTATTGCTCAGGTGCAGAGAGAAGCAGAATATCTTTGTGTCCTGGCAACAATAAAAGCATTCAAGCTCTTCTTTAATTTTTGCTTTCTGATCCCGCTCAGCTCTTTACAAAAGACCTCAGGGACAGCAAATCCCACCTCATCAACTGGATGTCATAGAGACTTTATTTCTTATCAGTTTTGAGTCCCTGAGATTATTTAGGAGTGAGAAAAAGATGGGGATAGAGAGTGTGCCTGTGTGGGAAGGGGAGAGAAAAAAGATGACGATGAAAATGTGAGAAAGAGATGTAAGGACTGAGCGGGGCAGTGCATCTCTGCCACCTTGCTGTGTCCTCCTTGTCTGCAGTTTGAGGCCCTGCACCCCGAGGGAATCTGTCCTGGATGGAGCATCGTGGTCAAGGGTGAGACCAGTTCCAGTTCAAGCATGTAAGGACATGCTCTGCTCCCAGCTCCCCTGGCTCACAAGGGCCAGAAGCATCGTTCACAGCTCTCCACCCCTTTTCTCTCACTGTCTTAGGTTTGAAATTAACTTGCTCTGTGATCCCGGAGATCAAATCGCTCTCCACTTTAACCCTCGCTTCTCCAGCTCTAGAATCGTCTGCAACTCCTTCCTCAACAGCCACTGGGGGCAGGAAGAGGTTAACAACACCTTCCCCTTCAAAGCAAAGGAGCTCTTTCAGGTAACCCTGTGCCTCCCCACAGGTGTCCTCAGGTGTAACAGGAATAACCCAGCCAATATTGGGGTGCTCCCCTTTGCCTTTCCTGCCAACACCCAGCAACATCCCTGCTCTGGCTTTGTCTCCTGTTAGTAATTCTGTTATAACCTGGTGATTTAGCAGCAGTTCTGGCATAGACATGCTGAGCTCCAGCAATAATCCCTGGGTGCTGCATTTGTTTTCAATTTAGGCTTTGCATTACCGACAGATTTTGTTATCATGAAACAAAAAACTCAGTAATTCCCTCTTTTTGCCCACAGTGGGGGTGAGCAGTTTGTGTGTGTGTCAGCTCTGGCAGGATTTGAAGTGGGTGAACAGATCCATCAGCTCCCTGACATGATGGAAGCAAGGTCCAGTAAGGCCACATGAACATAACACAGTCTCTCTTTCAGGTCGAAATCTACTCTGACCTGGACTATTTCCACATTTTCATCAATGAAAACAAAGTCCTGCAGTACAAGCATCGGCAGAAAAATCTTTCATCCATCACCAAGCTGCAGATTCTCAATGATATTGACATTTCTTCAGTGGAAATCGTCAAACGGGGTCTTTACTAGAGACTAGAGTTGGGACTCTCTCACAGACCATTAAGCCTTGAGCTTCTGATTCAGCCAAGGATCGTTTTCTCCCCATTTCCACATGCCACCACCAACCAGGGATGTAGCCATGTGTCCTCATAGTGGAAGGGATGGTCATTCCCATCACAAGCCACTAAGACATCACCCAGCCACACTGCTGACCACAGCCCAGCCCATCTAAGACCTTCTGCCCCTACACCTTAGGGTGCACAACAGGCTTTGTAGGTCTGATTGTCTTTGCTGCACACAAAAATCTGTCTTGGGTAGTCTGGACACCTGAATGTTACCTGAGAAATCGTGTTTGCCCAGGAGTAGGGTGTGAATGAGCGCCAGTCCTCAGCCAGCCACATGGGGAATGTGGATGTTAGGGGTGGAAAGGGATGGTTCTTTCCAGGAGCTGGGTAAGAATGATACCAGATTTGCCAATAAAATCAACCAAGGAAATCCCTGCTGAGACATCTCTCCCTGGGCAGATCAATCTCATCACTCATTCCCTGCCAGTCCTGGTTCCTGGCATGAGCAAGGGCTGGTGTCTGTTGAGGTCTGTGTGATTTTGGCACTGGGATAATGCTGCATTTTTGTTTTGAGGGCTCATGCGAGATGAAGGTCCCTGGTACACAGAACAGAGTGATAAGATTCAACTTGCCAGGTGTTGCCAGGAATTCCTTTCACCAGCTGAGAGATGTTTGTTCAGCTCTACTCCTGCCAACTCCAGGATTCTCAGACAGAGCCCCAGAGTGATGTAGTGTGTCAGAGAAGGGCAAGAGCTTGACGAGACACATAAAAGCACATGGTTCCTCCACCATGCATCAGAAATGCAGCTGGACTCCAAGCAAAAGGAATTGAGTTAGCCAGGGTCTAGAAATTTTGATAAGCTTGGAATGAACAGAGTGTCTGGGAATATGCATGGATAGCCTCTGGCTTTTCTCTGCTTTACTGTTTTCTCCCCCTTTTATGTTGTCTTTCAAAACAATCCACTTATCCCTTGCACCCTCTTCTCTTTTTCAGCCTCTTCCTTGGAACACAACATATCTCTGACTCCTTGACCAGGCCACAGCAGAGTAAAAGATGTTATTTTTACTTTGTTTTAATTACATGCATCATAAACAGCATAATGTCACGGTGTTAAATCTGAACAGGAACTTAGTGCAAAAATGCAATTACAGCTGCCCCCTAATCATTCCTTTGTTCCTCAGATATAAGACAGAACACATTCCTGATGGAAAAGGCAGAGATGATCCTGCCTTGTAAATCCTTTTCATTGAGGAAAAATCACTTGAGAAGTCAGCCCTGATCCATCCTTGCCTTTGGATGAGATCTCTGAAGATTGCAGCTTTGCTCCAGCCTTTTCTCAGTGTTCAAATTGGCCACTCCCAACCCTTCCTTCTATTTACAGTTTCAAGGACTTGTGAGGAAGAGGTGGGTGAAGAAAACCCCAATGCACAATGCCATAAACCTGACATTCATGAATCTGTTAAGAAGTTTGCAGTGTTTCTGCAGACTATCAAGAGCACTAATGGGAAACCATCCTGTTCTTGTAGCAAAGGGCTCATTAGGAACACAAAACAGTGCCAAACGTACCTTTTCCCTCCAAAAAGAACAGAAAATATGTTTTGGAATTTGCAATGGTCTTAATGGCAAGTCAGGAAAGTCTCTGGCCTGGAATAAATCCATCACCACTGGGACAAGAGATTCGACTCAAATTCTGATTGTCGTGATATAACCCAAGGCTTCAACAAACTTTGCTCTCATGGCCATGCCTTCAGCAAAACAGGCACAAACCCAGACAAAGCCAGGCCTGCTGGGATCTCTCTGTCATCCATCTGATAATGCTGAGCAGCATTTGAAAGAAATTGTCCTTTCTATTTGTGGTTTTTTGGAGGCTGATAAAGACAGATCATTTTTCATGGAGGAAAAGTGACGAAATGATTTATAAGGGTAATACTTTGTACTTATATGGCCACCAGCTGCATCCATAGCCACTGCTGCAGAAAAACCCCACAATCTCATTGTTCCCCAGAAACGAGCACAAAGGACCCCAGACAAACAGGGCAAAAACATTTCAAGTACAAATAAATAGAGAGATGCCACAAAAATCAGGCAGAGACAGAGATTATGCCCTGACTCCTGGACATATCCCCCCCAGCTCCTGCCAGCAGCTGATCTCACTCCATTGCCATCTGCACCGAGAGCCCAATCTCTCCTGACACATCCCCAGCTCTGCTGCTGCCTTCAGGGCTTTATCTGCTGCCTCCTCCAGCCAAAACACAGCCAAGGGTGAAGGGGGTGGAAGAGCAAGAGAGGTCTGGGAATCTACTGAGCACTGCTGAAAGCAAAACTTCAGGGCTGGCTGTTTATAGCTGTTTTGCACAGTTTTATGGGGAATGAGATGCCCTCCAAGTCTGTGACCCTCATCTGTCCCTTGAGGAAAAACTCCATAAAAAAATTAAGCCCTGTAATTACAATGGTCAATTAAACTCTCTGGAGCAGGCCTGGCACACCAGACCTGCAGAGAGGCATCATGTGCTGGTATTGAGGGAACAAATCAATCCTTCTTCCAAATTTCAAGTCAACCTTCCTGTTCATGATCTGGGGGTTGAAAATGGGGGGAGGACTGATAAAGACAAGCTCCTGCCCAGGGTAGTTTTGACATCGGGAGGCCTTTGGAAGGGGAAGGGGTGGCAGCAGCTGGGGGTGCAATGCTGGAGGATTCCACCAGAATTTCACAGCCCAACCTCAAGGTCAGGCTCTGTATCTTTGCTGTGGCCAACTTCTGCAGAGGAGCCAGCTCCTGGAATGTTCCAGAGAGAACATGTCTGTGGGGTGGGATAGGCNCAGAGGAGCCAGCTCTGCAGAACATGGCTGTGGGGTGGGATAGGGACTGTCCTAGTCAGGATCTGCAGGTAAAGCAGCAGTAGCTGCTTATAAGGCTTACCCAAACCAGGAAGGGCTTCCTGGGAAAGAGAGACATCTCTCAGGAGGCAAAACTGACTGAAGTGATGAACTCCAATGTGGGTTCTCCCTTTCCCACCAGTTCTCCTGATTTGGACTGGACCTGCAGAGCTCACAAACGCTCTGGTTCATCCCCAGATCAACAAGGGGAAGGTCAGGTTCATAATCCTTCGTGCTTGAGCTGTGCCAGAACTCCACGGGCCCCTCTGGCAGTTCCACGGATCTCCCGTGGAGCATCTGCTGATGCGTGATCAGAGCTGCTCCTCGGTGTCACTGACAGCACTGGCAATCCCCACACACCCCAGCAGCAAACTCCAGCAATTTCCCCACAGGCTGGTGAGCAAACAGCTCCCTCATCAGCCACAGCCACATGGCACCGGCCCAGCAGCCTGGGGCCATGGGGCTGACTGACCCCGGCCATGCCAGCCTTAGCAAGCGACAATCGAATATCAGCCTGGGTCCTGCCTGGAGGCAGGAAAGGGGCGGGGGGCTGGGGAAGGGCAAGGACTTGTTGCCAATGCAGTGACAAAAACTTTAAGGAAAGTTCTAAAAAAGAAGACAGTCACACAGGCTGCTTCTGCCCCATACTCACTTTGCAACTTGATACCTTTTCTTTCAACGTGACCACCTCTGTACAAAAACCCTCAAACCTACCAAATTTCATGCTGGGGGTTTAGCTACTTCCTCAGTGCTAGAAGGCAGCTCTGGTGAAGAAAGGCAGGAAGGGGACTGTTGTTAACCATTTAACTAAAAATTCCCTTTCTCCTCCCATTTCGATGCCCCCCTGAGCACCTCCTGATGGACAGCAGCTGGGCTGCAGCAGAGATCTTCCCTCCACTCATACTCAGCAGCTGTGTTGTGGCACAGCTCAGTGACCCTGGCCCCTTGTCTATGGCATCTCTAATTTCCCCCATCCCCCAAGGGCTGTTTTCCCACCACAGAAATACCTGCTTGGAGTGCAGACCTTATCAGCAGTGACTTTCTGCTTTGCATCTCTGCGTCCTTATCTAAGAGGTTGCTCATTCAGCCCCAGTGGGCTGTCAAACTCCTAAAATGCTCAGGAGTCACAGGTGTTTGCTGGCAGAACTGAGGAACACAGAGGGCAAACGTTCAGCCTTTTTCTGAAGAGTGTGAGGAAAGGAGTAGTAACTCTGAGTTCTGGTGGGGAAAAGGAATTCCTTAGGCTACAGGCAGCCCCAGAATGCAGCTAGAAAAGAGTCTCTGCTGGAAAGCAGAGGGATGTTTCTTTCATTGCAAATAAAGAGAGGATTGTAAAGCCATTTTAACTCACAGCATCTCCATCCACATCCAGCTCAGACAGAAAAACACACCACCCAGCCCTGATTTTGTATGCATGGTGGCAGGTACCAGCTCCAGACATGAAATCCTGGGGAGGGATTATTTTCTGAAAGAAAGGCTCTAGTCTAGAAGTTAAAGAATTGGAAGC
The DNA here is from genome assembly GCA_013397295.1 of Polioptila caerulea. NCBI lineage: Eukaryota > Metazoa > Chordata > Aves > Passeriformes > Certhiidae > Polioptila > Polioptila caerulea. The sequence goes on along the minus strand of VYXF01006257.1, from coordinate 1,207,433 downwards.
TGATGGTATCACTTTATTTGGCAGCTGAGTTATTGTGCATCAATACTGCCTGAGGCAAGGGTGACAGAAATTAGCCTGATGCCCAGATTTACTGGCCCTCCAGTCTCACAGTCTGTCCAAGACCCTCTTGCCAAAGGTAGATGCAATTTATCATGTTATTTCTTCAAGCTATATGGACATCAGTAGCCAAATCCCTGTTTTTAGCAGAGCACAGGACAACAGCCTACGGAGATCTGGATGTTATCTCTGCACTATCACATTCTTGTAAGAGTTTTGGTGTCTTAAAAAGCATTTATAAAGATCCAAGTGAGCTATAAAAAGAACTATCATAACACCCTTGTGCAGGTAAGGGAACCAAGTCACTTCCAGGAAAAGAGAGCAGAAGTGGAAGAAGGGAACCAGGTGTTTTTGTTTCCAGCCTGGTGCTCTCACCCTGCAGCTCTTGGCCTGACCCTGGAGCCTATGGGTGGGTTGGGCTGGAACTTTTCAACATCTATCAGGTGCCAAGCCAAGCCTTAATGGGCCAACAGGCCCCATGGTGAATCCCTCCATGCTGCACAGCTGAGCCAGCCCCTTGTCTCCAGCGAGGCCCAGGGCTGCTGAGCAGCTCACCAGCCCAGGGAGATTCCATCCACCTGCACACAGACCCCACCACTCTGCTCTCCCATACTAATCAGCATTTTCCTGGCTTGCTTCATGTTCCAGCCCACGAAATGATGAAAGAATCACCGACAAACCCTTCATTTTCCTCCCCTTCCTTGATACATTTCTGTTCCAAAGGCTCAGCAACTGCTGTGTGATCTACAGCGTGAAACTCTTTCTGGTTTCAAAAATTGGGAGTAAAACAGAGATGCAGCTATTTCACCTTGTCACCTCCTCCGCCTTTGCACCGAGCTGCAGCTATTGTCAGCTTTCATTTCCTGAAGTTACTCTGAGCCGTGAACACACACTGGAAGCAGAAAGACAGACACAGTCAGTGGTGATGAGAGGGCAGTGATTGTACTTCCAGTAAATCGCCGGAGCCTTTCCACATGAGTCACTGCACAGAGAGAGGTGAGGCATTAGGGAGAAAAAAGTTTGCAATTGATCCTGACAAGAGTTTAACAGCCCCTCAAAGCCTCTGCCTGCCTAGTTTTCTTTCGTTGTGGGGATTCCTTCTAAAAGGATGCTGAAAATAAATAACAACTCATAGATAATCTTATACTGTCAAAACATTGGAGAACATTCAGAACTAGAATCACATCTCTCCCAGCTTCCCAGCTGAGCCTCTCTTGAATCCAGAGAGCATAAATCCTAAGAATTTCCTGATTGCAAGTATAAAATATAGGGAAGCTGATTTTTAAACACATAACACTTGACTGATCACCAAGCCCTTGTTGCAAATGTGTTCAAGTTCTAATTCTTATTGCAACCTGATCCCTGAGGTATCTGCTTTGTGACAGCTACTGGCAGAGTCTCACCTAGGCTGAGAGTAAGTTATTTCACTCAGAAAGACAAACTCCCTCCTATTGTATTTTCTAAAATCTTTATCTCTTCTCTGATAATAGCAGATCTGGGCCCTGAGAGTGTTTTTTTTCCTGCAGAGCCTTTCCTTCCTGCCTCCCCGCATTTCGCCTCTGCAAGCCTCTGCAGCTGGGAAAAGGCAAAACAGAGGCAAATTTAAAGCCTTTGTCAGACTTCCCCCAGATGGCAATCAGCTGATGAAACCCAGGAAGATTTGTCATCTAAAAAGCCCTTTCTTTATTAGCCTGTTGCACCTGGGTATAGAGCACCAAGGAAGATGTATTGATATTCAAATGTGGAGCGTGCAGGTAGAAGGATGGAGGGAGGCTTGAACAGCCCCTGCTCACAATGCTGCTTCACCTGGCAGTACCAGTCCTTGGTAGCATCAGTGGCAAACTGCTTGAAGTCATGAGAGGCTGAAATGGAGCCCCACAAACCTGCTCACACCACCAGATTCTCCCAGTCACCAAATCTGCTCATTTTGGGCTTTGCTTTCAGCCTGGCTCTAAATGCTTCTTCCAAGGGTTTGTAGTGCCTGTACTGTGCTAGAGCGTGAGAGCACCACACAAAACATGGGCATGGAGGAAATCCCATCATTGCTTCAGAGGATCCTAGATCCCAGCTCCAGGGAGATGAGGGCTGAGTGAATGCAGGCAGTGTTAGAGGGCTGCTTTGCGGGTCAGCTTCCTCCCCTGCCGAGTCCTGGCACTCTTAACCTCTCCAAGGCTTGACCTGATGTTCATTATCACTTCAAAATCTCCTCTGTAAATGTGTGCAGTGATTTAGGGATCCACAGCCCTGATTTCTCCTTAAAACACTCACTTTGTTACTCATTACACATCCATTCAGGATCCTCCATTTAATGAGAGAGGGTCAGGTTCACTTGGTGTGGCCCTGGGTTTAACGAGGGCTCTGCAGGAGCATATTTAGTCCTGCGTTCCCAGCCTGCTATTTGCCTGAACTTCTGCAAAAACCACAACCAAAGACATCTGAAAGATAGAATTTTCAGTCACTCCAATGCCAAAATGGTGTTTCATTGTTCTTGAGCCAGTGAACATTGTATTAGACAAATTCTTCTGTGCAAAATTGTCTTTTTCTTTCAGCCACTACATTTCCGGAGCACTCAATCTAAAAGGCGTCCAATAAAAAGGACAGAAGATATGGAATTTGGCACATATCTGTTTATGAAAACAGACCAGTGAATATTCTCAGACGTAAAAATGCTCACATTCTCCATTTAAAATCCTCCAAAGGACACTGAAGATAGTTTAAATGTTTCATTCTTTGATTGAGGGAAGACTAGTGGGAGAACAAAGATTTTTCACCCTCACGGAAGTAATTACAAACAACAAACATCAATTCCCAGATGTTTTTTATTTGCTTCACTATTTTATTTTCAAAGACTCTGAAGTGCACTTGGCATCTCCTTTGCATTGCCTTTGATTGCGAGCAGCGTCGGCCTCTTATCTCCTCCTGGATTCACAGCAGCATCAAAGCGCTGACATCTGTGAACGTCACACGGGAACTGTGATGAGGACCTGGACCGCGGGGCCAGAAATAGCTCGGGTGGCCCCCAAAACTGCGGTGCCGGAGCAGCGCTGGCACGGGGACGGAGCAGTCACCAGCAGAGGGAGCGGCAAAGCCAGCTCAGAGATCCCCGGCCGACGGCACTGAGGATTTGGGGAGTTTTGTCGCTGGGTTAGAGAATTTTAAGAAGATGCCCCAGAGAAGAGCAGATTTTGTTTTTTAGTCCAATGTGAGTTAACATCTCTCTCCTGATGGCAAGAGAGCCAGCAGGGTCCTGGGAGGGGGAAGGAGTGTGCACAGCACTGGGGCAGATGTGAGGGCTGGGGGACCTCCCTTACCCCAAGGTCCTCCTGTGTCTGTTCCATCGGCCCAAAGGCGTGAGAGGCAGAAGGGGAAGCGACAATGAAGGTCAGGTTTATCCAGTGCTTTCAAAGCGCAGTCTAAACAGCGCCTCACAGCAAATTCAAGTGGGAAACAATTTCACCAGTGCCAGTGCTCACCCCCAGCACCCTGGAATGTGCTCCTAGCTCACCTAACACAAGCAGCATCATTGGCAATCTGTCCCAGTAGCACCAATCCAGCCATGCTCGACTGAAACCAGCCCTAATTTTTGTTTCACCTCTGTGAAGTGGGCAAACCCTATCCCATCTACCTGCTGGGCAAGCACAGGAGGAGAGAGCAGAAATATCCTCACAACAGACTTTTACCTCAAATTGTGGCAGCTGAGACACATCAGGCATGTCGGGATGTGCACTGGGAGAAAGCCAGGAGAGCCAAGAGCCCTTTGGTCAGGTGCCAGCCATCACACAGAGGTCAGGGATGCAGATGCATTGGGCACACACAGGGCTGTGTATCCCCCAAATCCTGGCAGGGAGCCTGGGCAGCAGGGGAAAAGCTACAGTAGGGAGAGCACATGAGCTACTGCAAGTAGATGCACAACTGGAGGATTTACACTCACGAGGTCCTGTACAAGCTGAAAAATCCTCAGGGTTTCCTGAGTTTACACCCATTGTTGGGACAGGCAGAGCATCACTGCAGCTCTGTGTGATGCCCAGCTCCCGCTGCAGTGGGAGCAGGGAGGTTGTGCTGAGGCAGCAAAGCTAAATTTACCCTGGCCTGGGACTCTGATGCGCAGTGGGCAGGGCAGGTTTGGGCACTTGTAGCTGGGACAGGAAATGTGAGGTTTTTTGAGATTCTGGCAAAGTCCCAAAGTGGCTGACTCACTCCTCTCAGGTCAGTTGCTCACAGCTGTAACTCCAGTGAGACCAGTGGGTTATTTCTGATGTGCTTTGCTGTATGATCACAGCCCAGCCCATTGCCCTTGCTGCTGAAGGATGGCTCCTGTCTTCAGTGGTCTTTATTTAGATTCCACTTCAAAGCTGTTCTGTAAGAGGCAAACCAACACGAAAAGGGTACACCATTTCTTTCAGTTGGAGATTCCCCATCTTGAGTTATCTGGTGACTTTGAACTTGTTAAAATCAATGAACTCGTTATAATCAATGGCCTGTGCTCTCTGTCAGCTGCACACAGGGTATGGATTCATCATCTGCTGCTAGAGATGACTTGGCACTTGTGAGTTGTGTCAATGGATGCAAAAGCAGATTCATTCTAATTATATTGAACCATTGATTAACTTAGTAATTTAGTCTTGAAGTCCTAAAGGTTCCTCAGTAGTAAATCATGCGAGTTACAAATAAAGTGCACTGAAGAGAAAAAAAGAAGTTAAATGTATTTACTAGCTTGAACGTTTGGAAGGCAACTACCTGAATAAAACAAGCCCTGGCACATTTCTATGCTCTCTTCTCTTGTATTCTGTTAATACCCTAATAAAAATGTTGACTTAAACACCTCAGTCCTGTGTTTTCTGTGTGCAATGGCAGGTCTGCTGTAGGGAGGCTCTCAGAGGCTGGCAAGGGCTCGGGAGCATGGAGATTTCCAATTTCCAGCTTGGAGTCTGGTCTCTGTAGTTGCCTCATTGCAACAGATCTATTTGCTTATGGAGCAGTTGTGAAACTGCAGCAGATTTTAGGTATCCATGGGAGTACTCGTGCATTTCTCTGTGTACCTTGTGCTCTGGGCAACACTCTGCAATCAGTTTGTGGAAGTTGTTTGTCTCTGAAGATCTATAAATATACACACACACAAAACTGCAGGAGAATGAGCAGTTACACGCTCAGAGCAAATGCATTCTCATGCAGGAGAGGTTTGCAGGCTGATCACATTCGCCTGCCACCCTCCCCCCCCCCCCCCCGGTTGCTTCCCCCACCTCTTTTTTTTTTTTTTTCC
>VYXF01006257.1:1173524-1199975 GCA_013397295.1 Polioptila caerulea | reverse complement strand
TGGGGCTCCTTCCCCGTCCTCTCAGCGGAGGCGCCGTCCCTCCGAGGAGGGCAGGGGCTCCCGCCGGTCCCGCCGCTGCTGCCGGACCGGTGCCGGTGCCGGTGTCGCGCTGCCCAGTCCGGCCGCCCCGCGCTACGGCCGCTTCTCAACTAAGTTGCGGATAAGCCACTGCTGGCCCGGCAGCTCCCCGTGAAGGGCGACCGCTGCCCCGAGCCCCCGCTGATCCCCCTTCTCCACACCCTCTCTTGCAGGGCTGATCCCAGCTCGCCATGTCCGGAGCGCTGGAAGCAGCGCAGAAGGCTCTGCCCCGTTAGCCCAGGTTGCCCTGGGGGGACTCAGCCATGGATTCGTCCCCCCCAGAACCCGGGCCCCCCCCTGACCCTCTGCAGCTCTGGCAGGAGGAGAACCAGACCCAAGGCGGGCTCTGGAATGGCAGCCAGGAGCTGGGGTGGGAAGAGCTGGAGAAGATGCTCTTCCTCTTTGCAAAAGAGCCTGTCACCATCAGCCTCACAGTGATGTACTTGGTGTCCTTTGTGGTGGGCTTCGTGGGCAACATCATGTCCATCAGGGTGCTGACCCGCAAGCGCCGGAGTCGGATGTCCAGCCTGAGCGCCACCCGCAGCCTCCTCATCAACCTGGCAGTGTGTGACCTCATGGTGGTGTGCATCTGCATGCCCATCACCGTGGGCAACCTCATCTACAAAGCCTGGGTGTACGGGGACTTCCTCTGCCGGGCAGTGCCCTTCATCCAGGCTGTTTCTGTCTCTGCCAGCGTCCTCAGCCTGACCGTCATCAGCGTGAACCGCTACTACAGCGTGCACAACCCGCTCAACGCCCGGTCTTTCTTCACCCAGAAGAGGATCCTCAGCACCATCCTGGTGGTGTGGTTGTTGTCCTCAGGGATATGCATGCCCCTCATCTTCATGAACAAACGGGATGAGATCGGGGTGGTGGAGGGCTTGCCCCTGGTGTTTTCCATCTGCAGGGAGATTTGGCCTCAGGAGAGGCTCAAGCAAGCCTACAACTTTCTGCTCTTCTGTGCCCTGTACTGCCTGCCCGTCCTGTTCAACATGGTCATCTGCTTCCTCACGGTGCGCCGGCTGTGGAGCCGCAGCAGCCAGCTGAAGGAGAGCTCCGCCCTGAACCGATCCCTGCCGGCCTCCAGGCTGAAGATCCGCAGGAAGGTGGCACAGATGGTGGTGGCCCTGGTCCTGCTGTTCGCCATCTCTTGGCTGCCCGTCTACCTGATGGACATCTGGATTGATTTCAACATCCCCAAATCTTTGCAGGATGTGACTCCTTCTCCTTGGATCCTGCAGCTCAGACCTTTTGCCCAGTGGCTAGGCCTCACCAATTCCAGCCTCAACCCCATATGCTATTGCTTTGTTGGGAACCTCTACAGATCAGCCAAGGAAATGAAGAGCAAATACCACCAAAGGATGGTCTCTCTCTTTAACTTCTCTCTGTCTGAAGGCACAACTCATTCCTCAGTCCCAGAGCTGCTGTCTTACCGGAGTTCAGTGAAGCCTGCAAGGAAAGGACCCTCCACCACCCCATCCATGGACAGGAGATGCCAGGGAAGTCATGGCCTTAAGAACAAGTGTGAACACTTGAACTCCTGCCAGCATCCACCTCTGAATACTGTCTCCAGTGAGAACACTTCCTTGTAATTCTGCTCAGGAAGTGCCACTCACACACTCATCTGCATTTAAGGACTCTAGAGATCTTTCTGAACCCAGTATTTTGATGATGGAAAAGAGCTTTCTTCTAATAACTCTTGATACCAGTTCAAAAGTGCTGTGACAGGGAAAGAAACAGGTAATGAGATAAAAAGATGATGTATTTTAACTCAGATGAAATTTTAGGACAGATTATTTTTACTGGGGACAACTGGATGTGCAGCCTGTTGCCCAGTCAACAGTCACATAATTAGGCAGATCAAGTTCCCAACGAGTGAGCTCTCCCTGCAGCTCCATCCCTGGATGCAGAGATGCTGTTTGGATACAGCAACGATTTGACTGCTTGCTGCTGCTCACACTTGCTGATGAAGAGCAGTGATAAGAGGCACTCTGTGCTCCAAATCCATCAGTTGTAGTTGCAAGCAGTGAAGAAAAGCTGGAAACAGCATCATAAAAAGTAATAGTAAATGGAGAATTTCACGCACTTTACCACTTGAGATTTCATTGTCTGCTTGTATTGTTTCATTCCTCCATGCAAATAAATTCTCCTTATGTGAAGAGACCGTGCCAGAAGTATTAAAGCAACCATCACCCTTCCACATTTGGGAATGCAGAAGGGATAGTGTGGCCTCAGAGGTGATTTAGGAAATGAAACAGGAAAATATTTTTTTGGGGGCATCAGCTCTCTTTCTTACAGCGGTGCTCTTGTGTGTGGAGTAAAAAGAACTGGGCATCTATTAACATGATTTGCACTTGAAAAACCAGCCTTGTTCAGCTGTGTCTGCACCAAACAAAGTCAATGGCATGTGAAAATAAAAATAGAAAGGGGTTTATAGCTAATAAAATCAGAAACAACTAATGCAATGCTATTTGTCTGGGAAGGAGCAAATCAAAGTGCTTGCTTTTCCCGAGCATCACAAGTAGCTTAAAACCTATTTCATCCATCTTCTCCTTTAAAGGAGACTTTGATAAATAAATGGTATACTTTTATTCTGTTAGCATTGAAAGACTCCAGTAAAGCCTGTGCATTCTGTTGTTCTGAGCACTGGATCTGGATGCACAAAGGAGACCTTTCTCGTCAAGACCTAAGAAAAAACACATCAGATCAGGCAACAGGTAAGAGGCAAAAAATGTACAACAAAAATCCAAAAGGCTGGAATGATACCAGGGATGATCCCCTTCCCTGCCCGATGCCAGGGGAGAGGGATGTGCCCCATCTCCTGGTGCCAGAAGAGCCCATGCCCAGCTGCTTGTGCCCCAGCACCTGGCACAGCAGCTTTGTCCTCTTAGCAAAGCCCAGACTGAACACAGCCGTGTCCCTGCAAGAGGATTTTGAATTTAAAGGAACTCAGGCTTCTGACGACTGGGGGCTTTTTTTATTATTATTACTGAACAAGGGAAGGATGTTTAAGGAAATCCAAGTTTCATATAATATCCTGCTGCCTTCCAGGGGGCCTTTTGTTGGCAAAAAAAGTAGAGACAAGAAAATATCCATTCAGCCTCACCCTTGTAATGATCGCTCAAGAGCGTTTAATGTTAACAATGATCTGCCTGGGAAGTGAAAGATTCCTCCTTTCCAGGCAGTGCCATCCACAATTTGTATTCTCTTTATATGAACGAACAAGACATTACAACTACCCAGATTTATGGCTTTTATGTGTGCTAGAGATGAGAACATCTGCATTTTTGCAGGTGATACAAGAGTGTACCTACTGCCTGGTCTTTTAGTAGCTGTGGAGAAAAGCCTGTAGAGATTTTATTTTCTCTTTCAAGGCATATTTTTAGGGCTGACAAAATGTGGCAGACTGAGGAGCATCAAAAGCTCACTCTGAATGCCCTCTGATTCCATGTCTGTAAAAAGATGTTCTCCATCCCCAGACCAAATGTAACACAATATCATAACCCCTACATTGCCCTGACCTGTATATTTAATCCTGCCCTGAATAAACTACAATGCAAAGACCATGGAGGTGCCAGACCAGCTCCCTTCCCTATGGTGGCCTGGCTCTGAAAACAGACAGGATCAGGTGATGCAGTCAAAGATGCAAGATACCCATATTTTAAAATATCCCAGAGGATAATTCATTTCTCTGAATTCATGAGCCGATGCCTGGGTCCTGCCTGGAAGGCTCTGTACCCTCCATGGAGATAGAAATACCAGGGACTGTGTTCTCCTGAGCACACCTGGGCCTTCCCCTCCTGATGCAGGTGCCCGTGCCTTCCTCCAGCCCCACAGCACCCCGGACCACTGAGATTCACAGTGGCAAAAGTCACTTTCACTAGGCAAGGTTATCTCCTCTTCACACTTCTAAATGTATTTTCCAGTTTTGTTCAGTGTCCCTGTTTTCCTCTAATAAAGTTGAATTGCTCACTTAACTCCTCTTTGTCTCCTTGGTTGCCTCTTCTCTAACCCCCACTCTCCAGCCACTTCTCCCCTGTCTCTACAGTGAACTCTCCCCCTGTTTTTTCCTGTTATCACTCTCTGCCCGTGAATTCCCCTCGCTCTAATGACCCATTCATGTCTTCACACCCCTGATGAAAAATCCCTTCGTGCCCTGCTGATCTGAATGGCTCCTTTTGTGCTGCAGACACCTGTTTGCTGTGCAGAACGCTGATTTATTTTCCAGGGCTTTACCCAGTGGCTGCCAGGTAGTAATGGATTTCGGTCACTCTCACCCAAGGGTAAATGAGAAGCAGTGACGTCAATGTGGAAGCCACACAGCATCCTGTGAGCTGCCCAGGCTCTGGCAGTGATTTTATTAACCTGAACAGGTCTGTGGAACTCAGCAGTGCCTGGCTGACTCATCCTGGATCCCAGAGAGGTGAAATCTCAGCATTCAGGAAGGTGGCTTCTTCCCTCTCCTGTCTGATAAAAGATCTCTTTATATTTCGGGCTGACAAGACATCTGAGTGTCCTCCAGGCCACACAAGGTCCTCGTTTCAGATGGCAGGTGCTTTGATAGGCATTCAAGGTACTCCTTGTCCTTCGAGGAACAGGGAGCACACACAGCTCTGGCTGGGGAACAGAGATGGTTTCCTCACAGGAGCTCCAGCCGAACGTCTCGTACTCGGTGTGTGGTTGAGGAAACGTGTTTCTCTCTAAATGTGCCCAGGCAGGCTGGAAATGTGAATTTTAGGTGTCTCAGGGACAATGTTTTCCCACAGCAATGTTGCTAATGTATCTCAGTCCCACTCTTCCCCCATGGGTCATCCATCTCTCTTTTGCTGTTTGAATCAATACAGGCATCTTACCACGTTACCAAAATAGGATGTTTAGAACAGTCTTTCTTAGAATCACTGAATCATTTAGGTTGGAAAAGACCTCTAAGATCATAGAGTCCAACCTTTAGCCCAGCACTGCCAAGCCCCCACCAAACCATGTTCCCAAGTGCCACATCTTTTGAATCCCTGCAGGCATGGGGCTCCACCACTGCCCTGGGCAGCCTGTGGCAGAGCTTGAATCCGTTTGCAGTGGTAAGGACTTACAGGCAGCTGCTGCTCAGTAACCCTCTCAGGCACATTCCATTATCTGTTCTCGTACTGTCAGTACTGCCTCAAAAATGTGACAAGTTTATTTTCTGGGAACCACCAGGGAGATGGAAAAGAGACAATCTCTCGTACCAGGTATTGTTGGGGTGTGTTCAATCATGACTGCTACGTAGCCTTCGTATGGAGATTGATGAATCACTGTTCCTTATAACAGAATACTCAGGGGAAGCCAGTGGAAGGATTACACAGGAGGTGTGAGGGCAAGCAGCCCCTCTTCTCACACCGTGGCAGCTGCTGGGCTCACAGGCAAGGAAGTGATGAGGGCTGAAAGCAATAGTGTCTAAGAGGAGAGGACCCTTCACAGCAGAAAAGGCCATCAGCAGCTCTTTAGAACAATGATGAAACTTCTGAAACCTGTAACTTCCACTCTTGCTCCTTCTCAGGACATGCTACCAGCCATCAATGGGAGCTGGCTGCTGGGCTGATCATCGTTTGATCTACACAGAACCATTTTTTTTTACATCTCTATGAAAAACCCTTCCCTATTAAAGAGCAAGGCAAGAGCAGAGGATGATTTCAGACCTGGAATAATTTGATCAGTGGTAAAACTTTGCAAGGCACAGTCACCTGGAGGTAGGGCACGTTAACGCTGACACAGCCAGGCTGAGAAATGCTCACTCAGGCACTTCCAGAGCAAGAGCTGAGGAGCCCCAGGGGATGGTGCACGGTGCCCACTCCAGTGCAGCACAACAGAACCAACAGATCCATCCCTCCTCTAATATTCATCAGCCCTCTCAAGGGGTCAGCACTTTCACTGCAGCATTCTAGAAAGAAGAGTGACCTCCAAAGGGAAATTCCTACCTGCAGGTATTCTACACATTATTCTTACAGATGATGGCATTCAAAATAGGATGGAAGCTGGCTGGCAAGTTCTCCACACCACCAGTGGCCCCAGCATAATTCCCCCTGCACTCCCTTCACCACAGCACATCCCACACACAACACCTGAGCTCTTCTGACATGAAACATCCAAAAGAACAAGGAGACTGCAGGACTTGTCTGGGTTTCCAGCGTGCTGTGATGCCCTTGCAAAGAATCAGAGAAATATCACTGTGAATCTTCTAGGAAAAAACAGTACACCTCAGTTTAAATTTTTTATTATATTTGTCATGAAAGTAAGTCACTGGCAGCTGCTAGAAGAGCAAATAAAAGAGCAGCTATGAGCTGGTACAACCAGAGAGATTGGTAGAGCCCTCTGGGAAACTCAGTCTCCAGGAGTACTGCTTGCTTGGCATGTATAGGAATCATGTACGATTTTCCCAAAATTTCTGGGGATGAATGACTACTGGTTAAATCAGCCCAGGGGCACAGGAACTGCAGTAGCTGCTTTCTCTGCCTGCTGAACATCTTCAGGCCAAGCCCTCAGTCTCAGAACTGACACAACACAGCTGCAAAGTCAGTGCAGCCTCCTGTGACTGCCACCTCCAGGCTCCTCTGCCAGCCCCTGAAGGAGGCTCCTGGCTGCCCTGAGCTAGGGATTTTTTCTCCTTCACTTGAAACCACCAGGAAATATTTTAAAATATTTCAGCAAAAAGATGGATGCAGCACTTGCAGAGAGCATTTTTCCAAGTGAGGAATCTACACCAGAGTGCTCCTGTTTGGTGTCCCTTGCTGATTGCAAGACACCTCCAAAGAAATCAATGCCCGGAGTGCACTGGTGAGGAGCTGGCTCAGGACTGCCAGAGCTGAGGGCACTGATTACCTTGTGATTATCCCCACCCCATGGGGAGAAGGGGAAGTCTCATGGAGCTGCAGCATGACCTTTGATTTTAAACATTTTCTGCTCTCAGTTTTTTCCTTCTTAACTCATTGCACCCTCAGACAACCGGTGTATGTTGCACAATTATCCAAAGATAATTTATTTTTAAAAATACACATGAAGTATTTCTCCACCTGAAAGATCCAGGAATTAACAACTCCCTACATGCCTTACCCTTGTCTCTGTGAGGTTTTATGGCACTGAGGAGCATAGAATGCTGTGTGCACTGTAGGATAAAATCACCAAACTTTAATCATTCCTTTACCTGGCAGGCATTTCCCATCCACAGCCCTCTGCCAGGCACTCTGGGGCCAATCTGCAGAGCAGTGAGCACTGGCCTCCCCTTGCCCCTGCCAGAGGTGGCTTTTCTGTGGCTGGCCAAGCACCTCCAAACAAAAGCATCAGCATCCCTGGGTGTGCAGGCTGCTGCCCCAGGTGCTGCAGAGTCTCTGCTTTTCTTAATTTTCCACTTGAGGTGTTTTCAGTCAACCCCTGCTTTCCTGTCCTCAGCCATTCACCACAAGAATGGAGCTGCTGAATCAAAGGGCTTTATGAATGAGTCTTTAGGCAGATGCATCCCATTACCCAGTGCTCACAAGTCGTGAGCTGCTATTTCTCAGTGTGAGGAAGGAAAATGTGGCAAAACATTCAGAAAATAAGCTAAAAGATAAAAAAGGGGAAGCAGAGAAAGTCCAGACAGTGAAATAAAACCATCTTAAGGCAATTACTGGGGGAGAAATAGATCTGCCAAGGATATTAAAGCTCTCATCCACCTGCTAATCTCTTCCGATAAAGGTCTCACTGGCTAAACTAATAACACTATTAAATCTGCTGTAATCAGTACCAGAGGCAGCCCAAGGATCTCACAAAGTCACATGCCTGGAGGAAGACCTTTTCCAGCATGACTGGGCACAACCAGCAGCAGGTAAGTGGTAGCTGCACCTGAGATGCAGCATAATTGCTGAGGGACTGTGACTCAGGCACCTCCCTAATTGCCTCCCTCAGCTCACAACTGAACCTGGAATTCCTAACTGCATCCAGCCCTTCTGCTCTGTCAGATTGTTCTTCTGGGCTCTGGTAGCACGGGAGCAAACAATAAGTTCCTGCACTATCTCCCAGTACACACTGGTATTTGGAGTGGGCTGACTCATAAAGCTTGCACGAAGGTGGGATGTTCTCCTGCAGGAGCTAACAACCCAACACAGCCCCTGGCAGAAATGCATCCAGGAAAGGATACGAAATGGCAAAACTATCCAAAATCCTCCTCCTAAATCCTCGTGGCAGGGGCAAGGCTGCACTCTGCTCCTCTGTGAGCAGGAGGGGAAACAGATTGGGGGGGGACAACCAGCCCTGCAAGGCCCACGTGGTGACCTGGGGCATCAGGGAGAGGTGCAGAGCTGCATCCACACAGCAACACGAGACAGTGACCAAGAGTTTGTGCAGGAGCCTCGTTGGTGTCACCTCTCCAGCAGGGCTCTGACTGCCCAGCGAGGCAGTGGAGATGCTGCTCCTCTGTGACAGGAGAGCATGGCCGGGCTCCTTGCTCCCCAAAAACATGCAGATCCCGCTTCTCTTTCATTCCCTCTCCACCTCTGTTGGCTTCAGCACAGTTTCTTCTGATTCATACCTGCAGGAGATTAGAGTGAAGCACACAGTGAATGAAATACTGCCAAGGTGAGGCTGCTGTCACATCAGCTGCTGTAATTCCATAGCCTTAATGGATCTACTCCTAATTTACAAGTGAGAGCTGGACCTGGCACCACAGGCTGAGTAAAAAGGTGTCATTTTTATACAGTCAAATTTATGTCTGAAATAAATACCACATTAGATCTTTCCAAGAGGTCTGAGCTGCAATGTATTCTTTTCTCTCCCTGCAGAAAGGTGAAATTCTTGCTAATGTTTTCATTACCCTCAGGTCTCGAGGCTGACTACTTTTTGTCCAACTTCTTGCTCCACACAGACTATCAGGGGCCAAAATGGGAAACTGTGTCCTCCAGAAATTTGATGGGAGAGATTTTAACCCCCTTCCTTGAGGATGCCTTTTGCAGGGAATTACACAGTGCTGATGATGTGCAGCTCCTTACAGTAAAAATTCAGATAACGAAGAAAAAACAGTTTTCCATCTGTATGGGCTCTTCTTGTAGACTTCAGAGATAAAGAATGCATATATTCCAATTACAGGGTAAGCACATCGAGTTCAGAACACCACAGTCCCTCCAAAAGTTGGTGAATGTCCGTGTGATCACAAGCTGTGAATGGAAAGTCATGGCTTAACCAAGACCATGTCACACAGGACCAACTGTGTGGATTCAAATGGATCTACAGACACACATCCTGAAAGGAAAACACCTCCAGCAGCCACGTCTCTGCATCTGCAAGCACAGCGTGGGAAGACTGAGTAGGATGGAAAAGTCTTTGCTCTCAAATAACAAAATGCTCTTTTTGATCTCATCTCCTTAATTCTCTTCCTGAAGTCCAGGCATCATAGCCCAGAAGCCAGAAAGCTGCCAAATTTGTCATGGAAACAGCGAAGCTTTTCTGCAAGGCTCAGTGCCAGAACTGGAAGCCAGAACTCCTAGAAACAGCAAACAACTCTTTCCCAGTCTTTTGCTTCATCAAGCAAAAAGCAAAACAAAGGAAAACAGGGGGGACAGTGATGGATGTGGGGGTCTGAAAGTGGTAATGGAGCAGCTCCCCTCCCTCCATCCCAAGTGCCAGGGGAAGCCAAGAGAGGCACTGCCAGGACACGTGGAAAGCTCCTTGCTCCAGGCTGGCTTGACTGCAAAGGTACAACACAACCGGACAGCAACACCTTAAATTTCTTATCTGCAGTTTGAAGCTGCCAAACCAGAGGCAATCTTTGCTGCCTGCTCTTGTAGCACAGAAATAGGGGCCATAACCTATGGACTCCTCTCATGCTGGCAATTAGAAGTGACTGGAGGAAACTCTCAGGGCATGGCACTTTCTGATGAAGGTCTGTATCCTGCTCCGTGGGAGAACTCAAAAGGAGTGGGAAAGAGAAAAGCAGAAAAAAGTGTTTCATTTGTGCTGATAAGCTTCAGCATGTTTGGTCCAGCAGCCTTTGCCCATGGGAAATGTTTTGATAGATTGTTGTTGCGGGGTTTGCTGGGGCTTTTTTCCCAAGTCCCTTTCTCAACTGTGAGAAAAGCTAGGAATTGTAATTTTTGTTCCTTGGCATGCTGTGCTGGATAAGAGAAATCTCCAAGCAAAGGGGTGAGATGATGGAGTGCAACCCTGAACCGAGAGCTGGACACAGACAGAGTTGGAAACAACACAGATTGTGAAGTAGCAAAAAGGTACCTAAACTAAGCAACCAGAGGCGAGCACATCTGCTAGGAGGAACTGCTCAAGAATCAAACAACCAACACTGGGACTGCACAAACTTGGCTTGTTTTATATGCCTCACCTCTTACTATGGGATGGTCTGCACAGGGGAGGACAACTGCCCCTGCCAGTCTCTGCTGTCCTTTCCATTGCCTCTCAAGAGGGAAATGCTCCCCATGCCTCCCTTGTAACAACACATGAGCCTCAGCCTGACTTGGCTTCCCTCAGTCCTGCCATCCTTGAGGAGGTGCCAGCAGTTTGGTGCCACAAGCTCCACAGCCCATGGCTTCTCTCCAGGAAAGAAGGGGCTGGAGCCACAAAGGCTCCATTGCAGGGTCTGGACCTTCCAAGGCAATGGGATCTGCATGAGTTTGAAAGTGTGGCTGTTTAATTGGTCCTTTCTTTGCGCCTATTTTTATTGCTAGCCATTTAAATTATACAAATGAGGCTTTCTCTTGTTTTGTCCCCTGAGAGTCAATGCATTAAACAAAACATTAAAATATAATCACAGAAACTCTCTCATATATATTTATAATGTCAGAATTGCTGGCATTAATGCAGAAGTGGTTTCTTCACACTTATCTCTTCTCACTGTTTCTATATCCAAAATATACAGCGTACAAAAGATAAACACATTAAACTGCCCAGCCATTAACACATCTGCCATCCAGAAACAAATGCAAGGAACAAATTTACAAAGAAAAGCCAGTGAAGGAGACAAACACAATTACAGTGATGTGTCTCCACCACTGTCTGACCATTAAGAATGATGATAAGAGAAGTGTCATTCCAAAGACTCTGGCTATTTGGGAGCTGTTTCCAGTGTGAAAAGTACCAAGAAGAGAAAAAGAGCAAGGTGGAGAACCCACAGTGACCCAAGGCAAACAGGCTGGTTTGCTCCCTGTGCAGGAACCCCTCAGAAATACTGGGGGACAACTGGTACAGCAGGCAGGACCTAGCCCATATTTTCAATAGGTACATCCAAAATAGTTCCCATTTTAGAGAGAAACAAGACACTGAGGGCAGCCCTCAACCACATTCTACAGGAGAGGGGTGTAGGTGTAGGAAAGGGTGAAGGTGCTCAGAGCTTCTCAGCACCAGCAGACAGAGCAGCCACCACCTGCTCCAGCCCCTCTGTCACTCTCGAGCTCCTGAACTAATGCTCAGCCCCATCTCAGCCAGTTTGGGGTTGCTTTCCCAGGCCAAGTTCTGCCCTGGAAAGGTGCCACAGTCAGCATGCCTCCCCAAGGGCTGTGAGATGCTGGCAGAGGGTGTCACAGCCACCAGCAGCCGTGGATTCCATGAGGTTTCCATTGAAGTGATCACCCAAGTGATGGAAATCAACCTCTGCTTTGCTAGAGTCTCACTCCCTTCTCATATTCCCCTTGCCTGCCTGTTTTTCCAGAGGAGGGATTACTGCAGCTTTATCCTGGGCTGGGGAGAGTCCAGCCTGGTGTACCTAATCAAGGAGCCAATCTCTTCCTTGTGCTCCAAACACCAAAACACAGACACAAACCCTCTGACACGCACGGCTCAGCTGGGGCATCCTCGCACCCCCAGGAGCCGCACAACACTGTACAGCTTTCCTTCTGAGCCCCTGGAATTTTAAGGCAGGAGCTGCTCTCCAGCACACCAGCACAATAATCTACCTTATTAAGAATCCCTCAGCCTCCAGATCCTGTTTTGGACAGGTGCTTTACTCCTGTTTGTAGGTGGCCAATGTCTGCTTGATTTGTGAGCACCCCTGAACCGCTCACAAATTCAATCAAGCGCCCTTGTGGGAATCACTCCCACAGTCACACCAAGCTCGAGGGAGGTTGCAAGGAATGACCAGTCACAAAAAGCTGACCTCCTGCATCAATAACTGGTGCTGCTAAAGCTGACTCCTCAGACATTAGTAAGATTGACTGCTGCTCCCCACCAGATGCATTGATGCCAAGCGCACCTTGAGTGTGTATTAGCAGTAAGTTGCTGTTGCTACCTCTTAGTTTCTTCCATCAAAAAGCAATCACCCTCCTCTCTTTCCCCATGGCAACCAGGGTTTAGTAATCACCTCATCACCTATTCCAAATTGAGGCTGTAATACATGTTCTCAAAGACTGAAAACTCCAGTCTTTATTAAACTGCAAGTATTTGTTACTCACTCAGACAAAGCATCTTCCAGGCTGTGTGTGGCTAAATGCTCCCTTCTCTGGTTTGAAGTATGGTGGGATGAGAAGGGCAGTGAAAGCAAATATTTAAACAGCCTGCAAAAGGAAAGCCATGCTTTGAGACACAGGAAACCAAATGCTCCTCAGGTGAAACTTGGAAGAAAAACACAAACAAAGGAGCAGGAATTAAGTATTGTGTTTTAGCCACAGGGGAGCCTTCTCTCATATCTCTTTTTCTGGCTTTTGCAGACAAGTTGACAGCCTGAATTATCAAAGTATTTGTGCTGCACAGGAGGGATTGTCATTTGGGGGCTGGTGCAGCAGAAGACATCTAAGATGGAAATGGAGTTCACCATTTGTTCCTTTGCTGCCAGCTCTGGTTACAAGAAATGAGTTTCTAAAACCTCCAGCCTGGCCAGGGACAGAACCATCAGTGGATCTCTCACTTGCAAATGTGCAGCTAAGGGGGTAGAAAATAAAGAGCAAAGACTCTCAAGATATGACTGAACATGCTGAGCACTCACTCCTAACATTTTTTATCCAGAACCACTTGTTTCACAGTGGTTTAAACAGGAGTTTTAAAACAATAGATTCTGTCCCAATAAAAAATCTGAGCATGGAATTTTACTCAAAAAACTTGAAAAGATGGGGAAGTTATATAAATTTAAAAATGATTGATCAGAGTTTAAGCTTTTTTTCCCCCTAAATATTTGTACAGTAAAAATGATGATAATTAGAAGACATGATGAAAATAGGGGAAAATAAAAGTATAGATGTTTTCTGTGACAATATCCAAACCCTGGGGGACAAACTCTTTGTAGTGGGGGAAGGAAGGAATTCTGCTGGATCCTAAGACATGAGCAGTGATTGTAGCAAACTTAAAACACCTCCGACAAGAAACTGCACATGCGAATGTGCTACTTGGTGGCACCATCTACTGGGGGTCACAGAAACAGCTGAGACACGGAGGAACGAGCCAGAGCCATTTGCTGTGTCCAGCAGACACGAGACAGAGCAGAACAAGGTCAGGGCATCGGCGTGGGTCTGTCGGGGTGTAGGATGTGCAAAATCCAGAAGAGCTCCTGGCTCCATCTCGCAGAGTCTTCCCTGCCAGGTGAGGGACTGTTTTCCACAGGCTCTGTTTTCCTGTAGTCTTCAAAGAAAATAGCAAAGCAGGGGACCTGTATTGTCATTCTGGTGAAGACACATGGATCCCAGGCTAGAGTTCAACTAGGAGATTCTCTGTACACATTTCTCCTTCCTCTTCCAAGCGATACAAACCTAAGAGAACATCCAAAGAGAAACATTAAGTAACTGTTTTTGAACTCTCTCTCTTTCAATCCACAGAGAGGACAGGATGTGGAGCCAACTCAGAAGAAAGGTTTGAATTCAAGCCTACACAAAGGATGAAGGTACTTCACAGAAGTCTCTGCCAGACTCCCTTCAGCTGGTGGTGACTCAGGCTTGTGCTCTTTGGTGGCCCATCTTTGGCACATGAGAGCACCCAGCCCCTCCACCAGGCCAGGTGCTGCCCCACATCCCCAAGGTCAGCTTGGATTTTGAAAAAAAATTCCTCCTACCCAGCCCCAGGCACTCATGGAGTTCAGCTCTGCTCTCATCAAAGCACCTGCCATCAACAGGCACAGACCTCACAGCATCCACATAAAGAACTCCTGCTCTTAATCTTTTCCTTCCAATTTTCCTAGATTATATAAAGATTTCCCAAACAGTCACACCTTGTTCCTAGAGGATTACATGCTGTGCTAGTCACTGAGTAAGATAAAGTCATGAGCAATTGTAAGAAGATGATGCCAATTTGGCATGGCCCTCTGTTAAATTGCCTAACACTAATCCAAGATTTTCACAAGATTGTTTTCAGATACGTCCCCAAAACATGTGATTATCTGGATTCAACCTCCACCATTGCAGATTCTGCAGCTCTTGGAGAAATAATACACTTCTCCATGACATAGCTGGCCCAGAGATCCTTAAGATGACATAAAATTAATAGAATTCATGTTTTTTCCTGGGTCTGCTGCTGCAGTGTGATATCCCATCAGACCTACTGAAAGCTATTAGTACTTCCTTGCCCCAGGTTTTGTTGGCACCTGGGAGTGTCACTGTGCTCTAGAGATGCTCCAGTTACCTAAGAGTGGCTTCTGGAACATCTGAAATGGTGCTTCATTGGATTTTGTCTTGTTGCAGCTCTGTAGAAAACAGCCCAGGATTCCCAGCCCTTACCTGAATTGCACCATTCTGTAAGCAAACCCATTTAAAGAATAATGACAAATTAAAAAGCAGCTTGAAAAGAATCCAGCATTAAAATTATGGACTCTCTGCACTCTGTAAAGACCACTTAATGTAATTCCCTTGCTTCTGTAACATATCCCAGACACAGGCAAATTGGGAGGTTTGGTTTTTTTAGGATGCAGCTTTGAAGCCTGGTTGATGGCTCAGCAGAATCAGTGCCCTGCATCCCACGCCTGCTCACATCAAGACTTCAACACCATGTCTCAAGGACAAAAAAAGGGGATTTCCACAGGGAATTGTGATGTAACAGAATAGAAGCTGTTGATTGTCTTTATGATGACCTGGTGAGATACTGGAATCTTCATTCCCTATAAATGGAACTTAAATTATTTATAGATGAGCTACTTCAACCACCAATTTTTGTGAGGCATAAGGGAATTCTAAATTTCACCACATTTCCCAGTGAGATAAAAACAATCTGAAAAAGATTTTCTGCTGACTTTGTGGTGATTTGGAACTGTAGTTTCTTCCTCATGCACCTCATGACAGACAGTTTGGTGTCTGTCACAGGTCAGAGACACAGATATTGTTACTTATATCAACTTCCATTTATGGTGAGAATGGCCTTATCTCTGCTACTCCTCTGATACCTGAGCTTTTAAAGCAAACAGCAAAAACTGGATTTTGATGACTTTTAAACTTGAATAGTAATTTTTTTTAAAAGCATGTTGCAATGGTTCTATATTTGTTCCAGCCATTGATGATGAGCGTTGATTTATTTCTATTTTTAAACCCATCAGAAGGATATTATTTGAGACGATTTGTGTATCTGCTACAGTGATATTTTGGTACTTTGTTCTTAAGATAAATAGATAGATGTAAGCTGAATTCCACAGAGCTGCATTTCACAAACTAGAGGAATGTTTAAAAAACAAAAAAAAAAAAAACAAACTTGTGAAAACACTTGCTTAAGATGCTGTTTATCAGAACCACGACAGAACATGGTTTAGTAATACATACTTTATAATACCAATCAATAAGGTCATTGAAATATTTAAGGCATTTCTTTCATGTTTTCCTTATCCTTAGAAATTCATATTAGACATTAGACACGTTCTTTCAAAACACTTGAGAGTTGCAGGGTTTTTTTAGCATGATACAAAGCCTTTCCCTCTCCTGTCTTATCTCAGCTCCTTTGTATGTCTCAGGGTTCTTAGAGCATAGTGCACTTAGAAGCCATTAGTCACCCACTGGCATATTTAGGAGGCTGATACCTTTGAAAATCTGACCCTTGGGAGCTCAAAGTGCTTGGTCACATCGGGTGCATGCAAGACCAGATTACTCGGCAGCACAAATACAAAGTGACAGAAGGATGTGGACACAATTGCCTGCCCTTGCTGCTGAGCCAGCCGCGGTGCTCGATACCATGACGATGCTGGCTGAAGTCAGAGCTGGGCAGACTGGCCCCTGAGATGGCAGCCTGGCCAGGAGCACCCTCCAGATGCAGTCAGTGATAGGATTCTGTAGGACAGGACTTTCCCTCCTAAGTCAGTTCCTGGTTACAAGAAGCACCAAGTCATTGCCCAGGCACTGCATGTCTGTCCTCCTCAGTTTCCAAGTGCTGTTTTAAGGCTGCCCCTCACAGAGGCAGGAGCTCTCCTCTGACAGTGGCCTCCCGAGTCTCCCTTTCTCAGTGAAACCTGCTGGGGGTGAGAAATGCCAAATGCCCATGCCAGAAATTGCTGGAAGTGCTGCCCATCCCCTGTCCACAGGGCATGTGGCAAGTGAAATCTGGCACTCTGACTGTGAATCAGATGCTCTGGAGGCTTTGCTTACCTGGGATTCTTCAGCTCCATCTCTGCATTCTGCCTTCCCACCCTTCTCCACCAAACTGGCATTTCTCCATCATCTGACAGGCACATGTCATAGCAATGAGAGAGAGAGAGAGGGGCAGAGAGAGACATAGAGAATCCATCATGGATCTGGCTTCCCAACTGATGTTATTTGGCTTCCAGGCATGCAGGGAGTTTGCTCTGGGCTTGGGTCTGTCTGGGTCAGCAGTGTCGTTGTTCCCTTGTTATTTGACAAACCTCCAGCCCACTACACACAGACTTGTCCTGCCCATCACCAGCATCTCCTGGGCAGGGGAGCAGCAGTGAGATGTGTCCTCAGCCAGCTGGAAACAAGGCAGAGCTCTTCAGAGCTCCACCAGCAGCTCCAAATCTACAAAACACTTGGACAGCAGGAGCAGGCTGCTCTCTGAAGGATGAGAGAACCATGACAGACCCAAACTGGTGCCTGATGGAACTTACTTTTTTGCCTGATTTTCTTCTGGGTCATCCCTGTCCTTTCTGCCATTCCTCCTCACATCCAGCTCTACTGCCCTATGTGATATTCATCCCTAAGGTCAGCAGCTCTTTGCTTCTATCCTTTCTTCACTCTTTCCAGCATCACCTTTTCAGAGGTGCAACAGGAATGACAGCAGTGGAACAATTCTAGAGTTTGAAGCCTATTGTCAGAAATGAGATACCAGTATGCCCTGATGCCTCCCAATGAGTCTGACCCACCAAATCTAGGCTCCTGCATCACTTTTCCCTCCTGAAATATTTATGTTCTCCCAAAAAAGTAATTCCTGGCGCTTTTGCCTCCGCAAGGTGCAGACGGATGAGATTTCCCAGCTGGGCACTAGGTGGCAAAACATCCCGAGAAAGGGAATTTCGCACCTCGGCTCTTCAGGAAGGGGCTGCGGGATTTTTGGAGAGTGTTTCAAGCGTAGCTGAATATGCAGAAGTTGCAAATGTAAGCGCCCAGAGCCCAACGGAGAGAGAGAGAGGAGGTGATTTGTATTCCTGTCCTACCTTTGGGCAGAAGTATTTGCGTACAAGCGTCTGAAGCTGTTTCCTCCTCTGCCGCTCTCCCGCTGACAGATTGTGGCCATAGAGCTTCAATTATTCAAACAGCGGCCCCGGTGAGGGCAGAGCACTTGTGTTTGCAGAGATGCGCTGGCTCCTTGCGACAGGCACGGGTCAAGTGAACGTGCAGCACGTGGCCTGTGGATTGCCAAGCCTTCAGCCCTGGCAGCATTGGCATCCTCCCCTCTGGTGGCTCCAAAACAGAGAACAGGCCATTTCATAGAATCATAGACTGCTTTGGGTTGGAAAGGACCTTAAATATCATGTAGGTCCAACCCCCTTTCATGGGGAGGGGTGCCACGTGCTAGACCAGATTGCTCAGGGCCCCATCTGTCCTTGAACATTCCCATGGATGGGCATCCACAGCCACTCTGGGCAACCTCTGCCAACCATTATGGGGCTGTGGCTCCCCCACACCTCTCCATGCCCTGGATGACTTTCTCTCTTCCTCCCCTCATGTGTCCCCTTGGTGGTGGAAAAGATGCAGATGTTCCATTCACCAAGGTGGATCCCCGAGGAGCTGGAATCCTGTGTCCTTTACTCACCAGGTTCTGCCCTCTGTCATTCACAGCTTTGCCCAGTTGGAGAGCCCAGAGCAGGTGACTGAAAGCCACTTGCCCTGAAAAGAGACAGGTCCTCAGCTCCTTGCCCTCATGTTTCCCTGCTGCAAGTGCCATCTTTTTATTCCACAGTGATCAGCCCCTTGATGGGAGTCAGGGACCAAGAGACTCAGCTGCAAAGTGATGTCACTCATTTTGTTCTTCCCTGCCCAAAGATCTCTTCCCCAGCTGTAAAACACCCTGCACTGGGCTCTGCTGGCAGGTGGGATCTGGGAGGAACCTACAGAAACTTGACCTCAAAAGCTGCTTTTTCCTTTTCTTGTAGCTCTCAGGATGTGAATCCTCACAGGGACCTCTCCTGACCCTGCTCTTCCACAGCCCCTTTGCTCAAAGGCCCTGCAGCAGTTTATGGTGCTGATTTTTGAGACCACAGAGGCAATATTGGCTAAAATGTGTGACACCAGGCAGGGTCCAGCTCTCCAAACCCTGATCCTCTTCATTGCTGGTAACATGTATGGATGCAGACATCTCAGCTGCCTTGCTCAGGGAAGTTGGACTGGAAGAAAAAAGCAACTGAGACCACCATCAAGGAGGAGATGTGGGGGGATTTTGGGATTTGAGCTGTGTCAGAGCAGTGGTCACCCTCAGCTTGCATCACACAAGTCTGTTGGAGCACTTTAATCCTAGGTGAAGGAATCAGAAAGGGATGCTTTGCCAACTCCACAGCCTGGCAAACAGAGGGGAAAATGTGCTGAAAGCTACGATTTCTCAAGCATGTTCTCTGTCTGGAATCTGCCTGCAAAACAACTCAAATTTCTCAAAGGGGTTCATTATTCAAAACTATTTGCTGAATAATTTCTCTGAGTAATTTCAGGTCTGAAGCTTGTCAGCAAACGATTCATAGTGAGCATCCAGTCAGGCAGCTGTAACCATGCCCAGGCTCTGGCCTGTGGGTGGATAACCCCAGAGTTGGGTAGGAAGGGTAAACAAACTCGTTTACAAAATCAGGATCTTGAAAAAAAAAAAATTGTATAATCTTAAAATAAGCTGCTTCCACCACAGTTTCTAGATTAAACTGACCAAAAAAATCTGGCAGAGAGAACTGGGCATTGAGGACCAGCCCTGGGCTGCCACATCCCTGCACGTGGTGTGTGGCTTTGTCCTCCAGCTGCCCCCATGTCCCCGAGGCAGCAGCCAAACTGGTCCCCAGGCAGAGAAAGGAAAGGAGCAGGAGATGGGGAAGGAGGAGCTGCCTCCATCCTTGCAGGGCCCTGAACATCACGGGAAGAGCTGTATGCTGGAGGAACATGCCACAGACACATTGTCCCTAGAAAATGCCACTGACAATTCACACGCACACTTGGAGAAGGAGCAGAGACCCACTGGAAGTGTTTCCACAATTCAGGGCTCAGCAAGTGCACAGTAGCATTGGGCTGGGTACCAAAGTCATCACTCAGGCTATGTTTCCTGCTGAAATCATGAAATAATAGATGTCCAATTAACTGGCAAAGCAAGATGCAAAGAGAAATATTGCTTGCAGAGAGCTGGCATGGAGCCCATGGAGTTATAATAAGAATATTTTATTTGCCTGGGCTATAGATAACCTATTTCTCTTCTCTCTCTTGCTGCCTCTGGGGTTCCTGAGAGTATATGGGTTTTCTTGGAATAACTTTTCTATTCCAGCAATCTCTAAAGTCCTCTCACATTCCACCAGCTCAAATTTATTTCAAATACTGCTAGACTAAACACAGCCCTAATAGCTGGTATTAGAGACTGGGGTATCTGACACACTCAAACTGCACGGATTGCAAATTTGAGGCTGTGGTACTTTTCAAAATGTGCCTGTGTGGGAGCAGGAAGGAGAAGAGGGGCTATAACCTACTTCAGCCTTTAGAACAGGCAGAGCAGGCTAAGTTAGAGCAGAAATAGGAAAAGAAAAAAAACCCAAAACAACACCCTAGGGAAAAAAAATTAATTGCCAGGAAAAAAGCCTGCTTCACATTGCTGTTTCCTAAGTCAAAAATAAAGTCACAGAGGTGCCAATAGGACTGGACAGATGTCAGCTCACCATCAACCTGCCCAATAAGTTATTAGAATCCAGAGACCATTGCATGCAGAGAATCTTGTGCACAGTGCCCTGGAGCCAATACAAGGCACGTACTGCACATCCCTGAACAGCACAACAGGAAAGGCTCCAACTGCAGCACGCCAGCCTATCAACTACACGAGATTCAGATTAAGGGGAGCCAGCACACACGAAAGCCTCTGAACAAGGTGTCCAGCAAAATGAGATTTTTAATGGGTCAGTCCCTCCCTGCAGGCACTGCAGCAGCAGCTGAGCTGTTTGCTTAACTTGACATGTAACCACAGCCCCGGGTGGGAAAGAACTGATTCCCTTTAATTGTTGCAGCCATTAGCCTAAAACGAGTTCTCTGTAGTTCTCCGTATCTGTTTGGCCCCAGAGTGTTTCCAAACCCTTAAAAACAAGTCAGCAGTTGTAACCTCGGTAAAACTGGAGGCAGCAAGCACGTAAGTGACTCACTGAAGGTCAGACCGTGACCCACTTGCAGAACTAAGAATGGAAAATCCTTTCCCTCTCAGCCTTGTATCCCAATTGCGTTCCTGGTGGTCTCTGATCTCAGGGAAGACAATGCAAAGGCAGTTCCAACACACACACAGGAATGTATTTGAATTAAACTGCTATTGAAACAGCCCAGAAACATGACCTGTGAATTCTGTTTCCTTCTCTCTTCCCTCATAATTCTTACATTTTTTCTTCTCATGCCTTTCATTCACAAAACACTTTTATTCTTCCTTTCTTCTTTTATATTCTTAAACTTCTCATTTTGCATTATTTCTCTTTATTTGCGGAGAACAGACTGGAGAAAACCAAGAGGCACATCCCTGATGGGAAGAGAGCCCTTAAAAACCACCTGCCAGTTCACCCCTTTGCTGCTGGTGGCCCCACTTTGCTGTCCTGCCCGCAGCCGGGAACACAAGGGTGGATGTCTGTGGAAATGTGCAACGTGAGCTCGGGGTTTGACTCTGTGAAGTGATGACAGAGTGAGAAGGAAAACACAGGATGCGACTGGAGAGTGGAAGATGTTTCCTCTGCGACAGCACCGCTCTGGGAGCCCAGCAGAGCCCCAGTTCTCACCAGTGGAAGTCTGGTGCAGGTGCAAAAAAGCAATCAAGTAACCAAAAACACAATGAGACAGCCTTTTCCTGCCACTTCTTGACCTCATCCTTTCTCAAACCAAACACTGCTGTTCTTTCAAGGGGGAAAAATGTCCCCTGTTGCTTTTGACCAAACAAGAAAAGAAGAAAAACAAATCCTGATGCAGTTCCCGCTATCTGTGGGTGACTGTCTGAGCAGGGCTGAGGAGAGCTGTGCCTCAGCTCCACGCTGTCAAGCCTTGCAGCTGCGGGCAGGGAGCAGCAGTAGCACAATGGCCTCAGAAATGCCTTGCCAGGGTCAGGCAGATCAAGCCAAACACGTGTAATTTCCCCATTTTTACTTGGAAGACACCACATGAGCTCCTGGAGGCAAATACATAGTGTCTAATAACTCCCAGAAGGGAGAATCACAGAGTCATTTTTGTTGGAAAAGACCTCCAAGGTCAGTGAGTCCCAGCTTTGATCCAAGAAGATCAGAAGGTGAGAGAAAACCCAGGTTGCCTCCAAGGCCCTGCCCAAATGTTGGTCCTTCACCAGCTAATTAACCCCATCCTGATGGAATTCCTCCTGCCACTGCACTCCACTCCCAGTAAAACATCCATCTCTAGAAGGGCCAAGAAAGGATCCCACAGAAAAACTTTGCTTGTGGCATCATGATCTCCGTCGTGTGGGAACAGGCCTGTCCAAAGCAAATACCAGCAAAAAAAAACCCCAACAAAAATAGTGAAAAGATCAAATTCAGAGTTAAGAATGAGGCAGCCAGTTGCTGTGTGTTCCTGCACTAAGTGGCATCCCTGCAAAGCAGCAAGTTGGAATATTTTAACAAAAATATTCCAGCAAAGAATCCATTTCTGGCAACTAAGCTGTATTGGAAATTTCCTTCCAATCAGCATGGCCAAAAAAAAATCCCAGCTAGCACTGACAGCAGCAGCCTAATCTATACTGAAAGCTTTTTCCTGAATATTGGAGGAAAAAACAAAGACAGAGAGGAAAAAATAACACAAACCCATCCCCAAAAAACTTATCCCTCATTGTCTTTTTAGCCTAAAATAATAAGAGCTAAATTTCACTGGCGTCTCAATTCCAAAGGCAAACTTTGCAAGCAGGCAGTTTTCTTATTGAAAATAAAGTGAAAGGCACCAATCCCAAACCTGCAGACTTTCCAAAAGCCAGGAACTGTGTCCAAGCACACTGACCTTTTGCTAAGCTCTAAAAAATGTAATAAATGCAGAGTGCAATGGCATCTGGAACCTGCACTGACATCTTGAATTCACATTCTCACTTGCTGATGAAAGATGCTTTGCTTCGTCTTTTAAACAGGTTTGCACCCAAAAATCATGCTGTAGCCTGGAGCCATGGCTGTGCTGAGGGCCTGGTCCCAACCTGACCCAATTTTGGTACACGAAGGGCCCTGACCTTTATCTGCTGCTCTGCCTCTACCTGGTGCTGTGTGGTGGAAGAGAAACTCAGTTTGTCTCAGTCTTACAAAGAGCTTTTGTTTTCAGGCTGCTTCCAGCACTCTCAGGAGAAATTTTTCCCCAGGAAAATCTCTGTGTGTGATGCAAAATCAATCCAAGAATTGCTTCTGTCTGGGAGTATCTGTGGAATAACACTAGGAATTTTACTGCCCACCATAGGCTGTACTCTCTCTCCTGCTACAGCTGGCAGGGCTTCGAAGGAAACCTGATGCTATTTTGAGAACCCACAAAATCCAGGAAGCTCAGACTTGAGGCATCTAAAGGAGAAGAGGGAAAGCCAACACAATGATGGATCCCAATTCCATCATTTTGGGATTAACTCCCAGCCCCACTGGATCCATGCATTGGAAACCAGAGGGTGCAACCGTGCCTGGGTTCACTCTCTGGCTGCGGAGGGCAGCTGGAACAGGGACAAAGCAAACAGGCTCAGGGATGGACAGAGGGACAGAGGGATGGAGGCACAGAAGGACAGAGGGACAGAGGGATGGAGGCACAGAAGGACAGAGGGACAGAGGGATGGAGGCACAGAAGGACAGAGGGACAGAGGGACATCCACAGCCACCTGCAGAGCCTGACTGTCTCACACCCACAGCAGCCTGGTGGGTGCACAGCACAAACCACCCTGGGACACAACGGGGGTTTGCTCAGGAGAATTAACAAACAAACTGGGTTAATCAGAGAAATGTCCTGGAATCAACAGTCCACTGCAATGTAGTAATTGCAACCACAAAAATGATCTTCTGCTTGCAGAAAACAGGAGGCCATCACTTACATTTATTTCACTCCATCAAAAATATGCTTGTTTAAATGTTTCATGTGTGTTCACCTGCTCAGAACTGTGGATTGGTTCTGACACCTGACTTCACATACACTTCATTCACACTCATAATACATAAAATACAAGGGAAGATAATCAAGAAACACAAATCTATGTCATAGTGACCTGAAGCAAAAACCTTTATTCGGAAGATCTGCATGCCCAGACTACTACTGGGTAGCTGTGTCATGCCAAGGTGGGTTCCCCACTGTGCACACTAACACCCAGCACTGGGGAAATGCTTGTATACACTCAGTTCACTGATTTATCATTAGCTAAAGGTCACCAAAGGCTTTGTAAAAAGCTTTACCCTCTCAGCATGACCATTCTAGGTGACAAATACTTCTGATTTACTCAAGACACCAAATATACAGAGTCAGAAATCAATAAAGCACGCAAAGGTTGAAGAAAAGAAAAACTGGAGACAGAGAGAAGTGTCCAATAACATGGGAAAGGTCACTGGCACCATCTCTCCAGCACTTCCACCCCCCATGGACATTGCCCTGCTTGCAGAGACTGACAGCTGGTAGAGCTGCAAGCCTTCCTCCCCCAGCACAGGCAAGCAGACCCTTAGACCACCACTCTTCTTAGTTTGCCCTAAATAACTGTTTGGTCCAAGTTCCCAACTCCCAGCACTACTCATGAAGACAGAGGAATTTCAGACAATCTGTCCCCACATCCTGTATCAGAACCCCTTGGATTTTGCCTGCTGCCTTATGATAAGCTTTCATTACCTAATTTTTCAATTATTTATTTTCTCCTCTACTTTGGCCCCTGCTCCCCCCTGGAAAAGCAGACAGGACAGGTCTGCAGCAGATGGCACCTGGTTTCTCAGCAGCCCCCCTCACTCATCTCAGCATTTTCCCAGCCCACAGAATCTCCATTTTGTTTAGAGATGCCCTCCATTCCCCCCAGCCTTTTTATCCTTCAGAAACACATCTCCAGCCCTGCTCCACTCCCTGCTGACCACTCTTTTGGCCACCACTGCCTTTTTAACACATCTTCTTGGCTCTTCTCTGTCCCCTGCACTCCTCCCATGTTTTCCACAGAGACCTGTGTAGTGTCCAAACAAAACAAGAGTCAATCCCAATGGCATTTTGTTCCATCCATTTTAAAATTCCTACAATGACAGAGAAATAAACACTGAAACTGCAGCTTCTCTGCCACAAAACGTGGCTTTGCCAAAGCTGCGTGTGATCCATCTGCCTGGGGGATAAAACATGGAATTCATGAAGGCACTGCTTGGTGGGTCAGGAAAAGTCTCCCTCATTTGTTGAACACATGGTTTGGGCAAGACTGGGACTATTTTGATGCTGGCACAGTCTGAAGATGAGAATCTGAGACAAAATTACAAACCCCTTCACCAGGTGAAAAGCGCCAGCTCCACTAATGTCATCTCAGCTGGCTGAGCACAGTCTGTTCAAGAATGCCCAGCATTTCCCCAGGTGAAGAAAGACATTTTGTTCAGATTGATGGTACTCTCTGTGCCTCCTCTTCCTCTGGAAGCCAGCCAGGGGCAGAGCAGGATGGTGAGCTGGGACCTCTGCATTTCTGTGGCAGAGTTTTGCTCACAGACCCATGTGAGCCCTTGAGCTGTCCAAAGCATATGTACTTCTTGAATCAATACAGTTCTCATGCCAACAGCCTCCAGATCAACCCCAAGGTAAAACATGCCTGGATTGGGGCAGTTTTGCATGGCTTTCACTGCCAGCACTCTATCCCAACACACCCACCCAGGTCACTGCTCCTCCTGGAGAGCTCCAGACCTCCTGTGGGCACAGCTCAAATGCAGGAGCTCTCCAGAAAACAGGTGTCTGCCACTCCCCTTTTATGGAGGACAAACAGGAGACAGCTTGAGGAACTCACTGAAGGGCTCACAGCTACAATCAGCACCACTGATAATTAAATTCATGCTCCTTGGCTCTTTCTCATGGTTTGAGGAGGAAAACATGGTCCCCCGCACGAGTCTCTGGGTTCACATCATTCCCTGCAAGGGAAATTCCTGCTGCCCTGCATCCCACCACAGCCTGGGGGTCACTGTCACTCTCCAAATGCAATGGACCAGGTCCAGACCTCACAGCCCAGGTGACAAGGACATGAATACCTGAAAAGCCAGATATGAAAGGCAATAGTCCTAAAGTATAAACAGTTTTTGAGAAAAGACTGATGAACAGCCACGTTTACTTGCCCTGCTTCCCCTCTGGGGCAGTCTGCTAAAATTACTGCAGCATTCTCCATTAGCACTCCTGGTGTGACTCTTGGGGATGCCCTGGGCAGGGCTACGAGCTGGGCTCGATGATCCTTGCAGGTTTCTTCCAACTCAGGATAGCCTCTGATTCTATGTTTTTTAAAAATCACCTCTTTCCGTGAGGTTTTCCAGAGCCTTTAGTATTCAGTGGCAGCAATTAATTTCCCAGTTTTAGAGACAGGCTCACCTGCAGCACAGGTTGCACAAAAAAAGCTACAGCAGGAACCGTGCTGGGGGTTTGGGTTGTGCTTTGCTCATCGCCTCGCAGGGCATCCGTGACGGGCGCTGCTGCTGACAGCGGCTGCAGGAGACGGACCCGCGCTGCCGCAGGAGCCAGGGGAGTGGCAGCGGCGTCTCTCAGAGCCCAGGACACAAAACGGGTTTCAGAATGGGCCACTGCGGAGCGGCTGCACGCCTGGTTCCCGCGGAGCCTCGCACAGACACAGCAGCGAGGAGAGGCTCAGCCAGCCCCGCCGGGTGCCGAGCATCCCTCCCGTCCCAGCACGGGGCTGTCCACGCTCCCTCCC
>VYXF01006257.1:1162151-1173331 GCA_013397295.1 Polioptila caerulea | reverse complement strand
AGCACAGGGCTCTCCAGCATCCCTCCCGTCCCAGCACGGGGCTCTCCAGCATCCCTCCCGTCCCAGCACGGGGTTGTCTAGCATCCCTCCCAGCACGGCATGGCATGGCACTCTGCCACAGCCCCCAGGGCAAATTCTCCCTGACTCCTGCAAGGACAGACCTCAGCCTGCACAGTCTGAGCTCGAATTTGATAGAATCAAGGACAGAGAAGAGCTGCACTGTGCCAGCTCCAGAGCCAGCACCACCCATCCTCCCATCTCTTTCCCAAACAGCCAGCTATCAATGGCTTTATTAAATTCTGCTTTATTTACCCCTCTTGCCCTTGACTAGAGGGTTTATGAGCAAGACCAGCGTGGGCAAGCCCTTAAATTCAAGCAACACGACTTTCTTTTGAGCCACCACATCCCACACCCTCCCTGGCACCGCTGTGCACCACAGCCCCGCAGTGCCCTGCCAAGTCACCGGCTTTCCCCCGCGGGCGCTGCGAAGGTCCAGCTTACGTAAGAAGGAACAAACTGGCTTTTCTTCACCACCCTTTCAATGCTGCCATTCATCCCCTGCCCTCCATCCTCCCAGTGCCACCTTGAAGGATGCAAAACACACAGCCAAAACATTTCATCTCACACGTTGTCCCGGGGTGAATGTTGTCTGCGGGTGATGAGTCTATCATTTTGCCTCCCTAAACACAAGTGAATTAAAGGGTTAAGGCAAAAAAATACTGAGATGCAAAGGTACCCACGTGTTAAAGACACTCCTACCCTGACAAAGTCATGTTACTGCTCAAAAAACAAGGAGTTCTGGCCTGACAGCCCTTTCCTGGAGGACACAGGGGCTGCAAAGCCAGGTCACATGCATCCACTCCACCAGAGAATCTGGCAATAAACAGCGAGGGGCCAAATCTGTTCAATGGTTGTGTAAAGATTTTGTCTCTGATGCTGAGCAAGCCCTAAAGCTGGTTTTAGTTCTACCCAGCTGGCAACATCTTGGTCAAACCCCAGGTTATTTTTGCCTCTGCACATCAGTTCTGCCTCATTAGAGACTCCACGCCGTCTTTGGCCAAGTGGTCAACCCCAGGGAAAAGCAAGCCAAGAGGGGAACAAGACACAGCTTTGCAGGCTGACCATGAAACGACAAAGCCAGGTTTATTCAGATACAAACAGCCTGCTTCAAAGCGTTTTCCACCCCTCATGAAATTGATACTAACATCCTAACCATCTACATTCCAGGATTTTTAGCCCTCTTCTGACTTCAAGCCAGCACGGATGCATTCTGCCTGCCATTATTTGTCAAATACCAAATTCCAACTCCTTTACGAAACCAGGGGGGAAGGAAGCATGGCTGGTTGAACTCTTTGTCCTTCTCCCCCCCACATACACACTTTCACATCATGAGAACAGAGCAAGAAACCCACAAAAAAATGTGCATTTCCAAAGCCAGAGGCTACATCCCAGTTCTGGCAACCCAGTGGTCTTACCACAAAGCTCCGAACAGCCTGGATCCCCTTTGACTTCTTAACAATACATTCACAGTGGTGGCAGGGTGGGGAAGAAGGGCTTCAAAGGGGAGGAGCAGCAAGGAACAAGTTATTTTGAATCCAGAAGCCAACCACTGCAACATGAACACTCCCCATCAGAGTTTTACTGCTCCTCCCGGGAAGAGCTTTAAAGCGTGGCAATGGAAAAGGAGGACAGAGCCAACAGCACCCAGCACGTTGGTTTGGGGCAGTTCTGCAAGCACTAAAATGTCTAGGATATCAGTGAAGGCTGGACTTGGTGAGGTGAAAGAGGCAAAGTAGAGGAGACAGGGCCCTCGGTGGCCTCATGCCATCTGTACATTCTCCTGCCTGCAGCTCTCAGGGAGGCTGATGAAGCCATTGGGATGAAGGCAGCTTGCTCAGCCTCACATATGGGGTGTTTTGGACCTCAGTGTGATGTAGGGTGGTGTTAGCACATAGAGCTGGAATTTACTCACTTCATCCAGCTTTGGATGTGGAAAGAGGAATCAGTGTGTTCCAAGTCTCCCCTGTCTAGCCAGTGTCGGCAAGGGAAGGGAGCCTTGGAAAAACCTTTTTCTTCTACGGCTGTTAAATCACAAGGCAGCCACATGGAGAGGATACACTCACGCCACACGGAGCAGCTGCTGGGCAGGCTTTGCAGTCAGTTTGCACCTTTTCTGCCCATTGCACAACCAATGGTAACACACTGCAAGCCATCCCTCCCCTGCCCTGGGTGACTGCCAGCAGTGACCTTGAGAAGATGTTCCTGGGACAGGCCATGGCCATGAATCACAGGAGAAGTGTGGCTGTGGAGGCAGCAGCTGGTTTGCAGGGTGGCACTGGGATCCAGCAGCCAAGCACTGCTCGGAGGGGCAGGAAGAGAGAGGACCAGACCAGGAGGTGCAGGGGAAGCAGCTGGTGGGAAGCTCACACGGCATCCGTGCTACAGCCCCAGCCCCCCATGCCTGCACATACTAAACATCAATTACAGGGAAATTAAAAGAGGGAAAAATAAACACTTTGAAAAGACAAGAGATGAAAACATCCACGCTGTGTTTTTTGAAGAGCGGGATGAACCCACCCTGAAGAAATGTAAATGTAGCAGGAATCAAGAGACTCCCGGGATTACTCATTATAGGAGACGAGACTCTACATCTTTCTGTTTTGCAGCAATTAAATGTTAACTGGGAAAAAAATTGACTAGATCAACATTTTTCTATTATTAGTTTTAAATAATGACTCAGAAACAGTTACTTCCTTTTTCCCCAAGCTATGAGGAGCAAAGCACCAAGACCCTGACAACAGCTTCTGGCTCATTTAAACTGCAAATATCTCTGCAGAAATTACGGGAGAGTGGTGTGAATACAAGGAGAAACAAACCCTTTGTTTTGAGTCTAACTAACAGCAATTACCTCTCATTTATAGGTTAAAAAGCTTGATACAGCACATTTGTTAGGAAGAGCAGAGAGTGCCTAGATGTACTTGTGCAGAAATTGGGGAAGTGAGGAGAGAGAGAGGAAAAGTCACAGACGCTGCTGGCCTTGGAGAGAAACCAAGTAAAAGGCCAATACCAAGAAGTCTCCCCAAAACACAGAGCTGTCTCCCAAGGCCTGACCCTGGACTTTAATCACCAATACCATCCACAGTCCAGGGAAATAATTAAGCATTTCAGCTCTGAAAGAGTTGCCTGCCTAATCTGCTAAGCAAACAGTTTTTGCAGAGCCATTCAGAGAGAGAAAGAGAAGCAGATTTAGCTGATGAGACACAGAAAGTCTCTAAAGGCATTAATTTCCTTTGGGAAGCAGCCCACATGCACCCAGCACAGTGGGAACCATCACTCCTGCAGCAGGTCCCAGCAAGGCAGATGATCAAATCTGCATCAGCCATTTGGAATAAGCAGAAAGGCAGAGGATGAGGATGTGGTGTCACGAGCAGTAGCTGGAATGCTGAAAACAGAAAAACTTGGAGTT
This sequence comes from Polioptila caerulea, assembly GCA_013397295.1. Taxonomy (NCBI): domain Eukaryota; kingdom Metazoa; phylum Chordata; class Aves; order Passeriformes; family Certhiidae; genus Polioptila; species Polioptila caerulea. The sequence continues at coordinate 1,169,865 of VYXF01006257.1, read as the reverse complement.
CACCTTGACTTCTGCTTACTGAAAGAAACCTTTTGGATCTTCTTCTCCCGGGGATAAGCATCTGCCACGTCCCCTTAAAGCATGCACAGGGATGATGGGGACACAGCACAGTTCTCAAGGGACTTGCACTGTATGCAGCAGTGACCAGGACATGGAGCAGCACACCACCAGGGCCTGGCCAGCTCACCTAGCCAGGAGCACACTGCCCACCCTGGCTGGCCACAACCCCTAAGAACTTCAGCACCCTCCTGGAAGGGACAAGTCACAGGAATGCTCCACACTAGTAAGGTATAGGGGCTGAACCTCAGCCTGGTGGACAGCAGGGTCCCACAGTACTTTGCCAAAAGGTCAGACAGTGCAGAGGGTGCTGTGCTGGCCACCTGCATTCCCCAAAACACCACACAGGACTTGTTGTCACTGCTCCCAATGCCATTTCCTTCCTGTGACCCTGGTGTCACACTCCACACTTGTGAGTCACCTGTGTCCTTCCAGGTGTTCTTCCAGGCCTGTTTGGCAGAGTCAGGCACTGATCCATCCCACAGCCTCAAGCCCATCTTGCAGTGACCACCAGCAGCCCAGGCACCATCAACATCCCAGCCCCCAGAGAGATCCAAGTGCTCTGCAAACCTTGGACCTCTGAAACAGCAGCCCTGAGACAACACACAAAGGCAGGCACATAACTTCTTGGGATTTTCCTTTACTTTTTTTTTTTATTCCTTCCCTTCCTTTGCCACAACACACGCTTTGTTTTAAATATCTTAAATATATTAATTTTTAAAAAGTATTAATAAAAAGCTACTGGAGGACATGATTGGCAGAGTGACCAAGGGCAGCAACCCATTGCAAAGTATGGGGACATTTTAAAAAACAGAAAACAAATTATAACCCCCCAAAAAAATGGCATTTTTTGCATATGCACAGCTGGCTGGAATACCCTGGACTCTGGCATTATTGCAAAAATGGAAGGGGAAGCAGTAGAAAAAATATATTCCATTGTACCAACTTGCATTGGGAAGGGAGTTAAGAGCAAAAATGAGGAGGATTTAAACATTTTTGGTATTTCAGATGTTCCCTCCCACACCCACTGCCCAATCACTTTCAGTCTTTAAGCAAGTTTTCTGGCTTGGGGTAGCCAAAGAGTACAAAATCTGCTTCATAAAGCTTATAGAGCTGCTGCCTCCAAGCTAGTGGGATTTTGGCAAACCAGTTATCTTCCCAGCTGCTGGCAGTCCTGTTCCGGTAGCTGGGTGGGAAGCGAAGCAGCCTGTCCACTTTGAGGAGCTGCAATAAATAAGCAGCGTCCTCGTCCAGCGTCTCCAGCTTCCCGATGAAATCATAGTCTATCTGGCACGGGTGGCACAGACGGTAAACCTGCCTCCAGTGCTCATTGAAGGGGGCCAGCTTCTCTGTCCTGGGATCCAGTAAGTACTGGATGAAGTCAGAAAAGGAGACTTTGAGGCCTGCCCCGAAGGCCTCGCTGACAGAGGTGGGAAGGTTGGTGTGGTTGGAGTAGAGCTTTAGCATGGGGATGGCGAAACGCCGGTAGAAGTCCTCATTCTCCAGCTCAAATTTGCTGCGAAAGGCGGAGATGAGGCGGACAAAGGGGTCTCGGACAAAGAGGAACTTGGTGTATTTCTTCAGCTTAATCTTCATCAGGTGCCGGGAGAACTTCCCGTAGCGGCGCCAGAATTTGTTGAACGTCAGGTGGGTGCTGGTGTTGTGGACGTGTTCCCGGGGGATATCCAGAGGGTTCCTGTAGGGAACCCCCTGGTCCAGCAGGCTCTCACTCAGCACGATCATCACACGTTTCCAGTTGGTGCAGGCCACCTTGGGCACGTAGCAGTAGATGACGCCGTGGCGGTCATCCACAATCAGGTGGTTGAGCTCGTAGTTGGGGATGTCATCGAAGGAGCGCTCCTTGGTGGGGAAGGTGAAGCTGGAATTGGCACAAAACTCCCGCAACGTTCTCTGCCTCTCTACCTGCAGCTTCTCTTGGTCCAAGCTGTTCCTGTCCTTGTGCGTAGACCAGTCGTAGCCTCGCACGTTCTCCTCCAAGTTACTTACCACAGGCTTGTTGGAGCCCTGGACGAGGAGCTGCTCTGTCTTTCTGGGGATAGAGCTGTTCTGTTTCAGGCTCGAACTAAGCAGCTTTGCCAAGAATTCATCTACATCTGGCAAGGCTTCCCAGTCCTCACCTGCCGCAATGGCTCCCGGGGAGCGGGGTCTGGAGAAGGATGTGTGCAGGTAGAAGTGAGCTGTCCCCACGTTGTCCCAGTACACAATAATCAGGAGGATCATGAAGATGGAGACCAGCACCACAGACAGACGGAGGAGCCGCGCTTTGGTCATCCTGACACCCACTGTGGTTGCTGGCTTTCACCTGGATTCACCTCTGGCTTGCAGAGTGAGGCTTGGGATCCAGCATGGTGCTGCAGAGCAGGAGCCTGGAAAGGTACGAGGAAAGAAAAGTTAGTTGAATCCTTAATCCTTCTGATTTGGAGAGAACGACCCGGCACAATCAAAACTTGTCATGGAGCTGACCATCCCCACTTCCACACGGGGAGAGCTGTGAGAGTCAGAGGTATCAATCGGAGGTATCCACAGAGACTCTGGAAGAGCTGGCTGGCCAAAAGCAGACCAAATGTGTTGCAATTTTATCAGTTTCACAGCCATCATGGCATTTTATCAATCTCAGGTTTCTGGAGTTAGGTGATTTCAAGAGAAGCTCTGTTTAAATTTTTAAAAATTAGTAAAATATAGTGATTTCAGGCCTAGGGCTTACAGAGGCAAGTTTGAGAGTATTACAATATACAACCATACACAGAAAGTATGCAGAGCCAATTACCTTTCAGACCTCCTTGATTTTTACACTAACACACAAGAAGAAAGAAGCCTCAATCCACAATCTCAGCTTTTGGTATCACATTGTGGTTTTATCTCAGCATGAAGGTGCTCTGTGCTGGAAACAAATTCCTTATTGGAGTTATGAATACAGGGCTGAAGGTGCCACTGCCTCAGTGGCTAAAGCAAGTCCCTGCTGAGAGAACATCACTGACCTGAACACACCATCTTATCTACTCTGTGTGAAGGCACCCAGTAGGTGTTATCTCCATGACCTTGGCAGCTGTTTCTTTTTGCCAGGAACAAAGATGACACAAACAGTTCTCCTACAACCCACCTCCCCACCCCAGCCCCCACAAAGGGATGTACTCTTGATAAGAGCCACAAATCAATAAAAGTCTAAAGGAGAGATTACCTTTAACTGAATGAATTTGGAGATTAAGGATGCTCTGGTAAATCTCTGTTCATGCCCAGACACTGTCTGGGATCTCTTCCTGCTTTAACGTAATTTATATTTCTATGGCACTCAACACTAACAACTCTTGATCACCAAAGAGAGGTGAGAAATCACTGTTAAAGGGGCAGCTCAGATCATCTGTTCTGAGGGGTGCAGCAGATTTGGGTTTTTTGCTTCAACCAGCCCCATCTTTTCACTGCTGTCTGCTTTCCATGACTCCCAGCCCCTTCCTTCACTCAAGATCCTCAGGGAACACCCTTCTCCCCACTCTGCTGAATGTTTTCTGGTCCAAGGCTCTGTGCAGAGGCAAGCTGGCAAACCAGCCCTCATCTCTCCCCAAGCCAGCAAGGAGCCAGTGCCTACAGCCAGGGAAGACACCACAGCAAAGTGAGGAGCTACAAATTCTGCAATGTTCTCCACCCCTCCAAGCATAGTCCAGGCTCTGATTATAAACACAGAGCAGCACCTACAGATAAAAACAAGAGCTGTCCTTTCCACAGACATCCCAGATCTTTCCAATTACTTCAGAACAAACCCTGCAAACACCAGCTTTGTAAACAAAGCCACTTCAGGGCAAGCTGCCCTGAAAAGTTTTTTTTCCAATGAAGGCTGGGTGTCTCTTCTTCCCAAAACACAGAGGTTGTTCCCCAGCCAATTCACACCACCCTTAAACAGCATTAACCCCACCCTTCAAAGAGATGCAGAAGAACTTGAGTCCAGATATGCAAAAGTGCTGAGCTCTGTCATTCCCAGGGAAAAGGTGCTCAGCACCTCTGAAGTTCACTGCAGCCTTGCAGTGAATGACTTGGTAAAAAGTCCCCTGCATGGCTGCGTTTGTGTCTCAGGGGTGATGAGTTCTAACAACCATAGTCCAGGTATCAAACATTAGACAAGAATTTAGTAAAAAAGAGGAACAATACCAGATACTGTTACACGGCAAAGTATTAGGTCAGCTTGTCCCAAGACACAAAACACATATCTGAAGGTTTACGGTTTCTCCACCCTGGTATATTTATTTACAATTTGGAAGTAGGGAGAGCCAGAAATCCAGCAGAGCTGTAGCCTAACACAAGGCTTTGCACTGCAATACCAAAAAATGCCCTTTCCTGAAGCCGGGTTCTTACTCTGCCGGTGAAGAGGAGCTGGAGGAACTGCAGACATAACGTTTCACACTCTGCAGAGCAAGAAGCAGGTATTAGTCAGCAGTAATTCTCTGTGTTTAGCTAGTCAAGATTGAGGATGGAGCAGATCTGAGAGGAAACACCCAGAGAGATCAGTAGAGAGCTAAAGGAGGGGTAAATTACATATGTGCGTCAGCACTTCAGACCAAGCATCTGAGTCCAGCAGCAGAAGATAATGGAGGGACACTGCCAAGCCTCCTGCTTGGCACACTCCTGGGTTTGAGTTTTGCCCAAAATCTGTTCTTGCTTTTGATCCCGTTTAGCTGCTCAGGGCAGGGACTGCTTCCTATTCTGGCTGAATAGGGTGCCCACTGTGCTCAGAATCCCAGCACGCTGCGCTTCCAGCGCCACTTGAGACCTCTGGGCTGGCTGGAATGCAGCGAGCCTGGAAAGCTGCACGGAGCATCCTCTTCTGCTGTCCCCATCCCCAGCAGCTTCCACAGCCCTGGGCTGCACAGCAGCCTCCAGCATTCCTGCCAAGCTGTCCCAGCCAGGCAGGGACAGATCACCCTCCCAACAGCAGCAACAGGGGCACACTGGACACTGTGTGTGGCATTCACACTCCTGGGGCAAATGGAAAGAGGGATCTTCACCAAAGCCACCCCACAATGCAGCTTTACCCAGTGCACCCCAAGGGCTCCAGCCTGCTTTCCAGGACACAGCACGCAGGCCTGCCAGAGAGTTTGGCTTTTCCAAGACACACACAGCAGCGAGCAGCACAGAATCAGAAAGACTCCACTTCCATTAACTCTACCCGTGCCAGAGAGGAACCCTGGGAAAGAGCAGTAAGACAGCTTAACTCCCCCTCAGAAGGAAAATGCTGCAGAAAACAAGAGTTGCTCTATTGATTATGACCCACCCCTTCCTGAGCACTTCATAAAGGATGCCAGACTGAAAGCATAAATTAGAGATCTCTGTGCACACTAGAGGGAACGTGCCCCTGTCCTCCCCTTGCCAGAATCAAAAGGAAAAGCTTCCAGAAAGAGCCAAGAATTTACATTCAAGTTCAACCCAAAGTCACCAGCCAACAGGAACGTGCACCAGGATCCACACAAAGCTGCCTCTGTGACACGGTGCTGGCAAGCTGGAAAGTGGACCAAGTGCTATAATCATCCTACAGAGTCCCCTGAGCAGCCATCCCGTGACCATCTCCAGCCTGAACCTGGCCTGGGTGTGAACTTTTTTCCCCATCCCAGGCCCGAGGAAGACACTGAGATCTGACGTCCCATGACATGTCAAATTCCCTGCTTCATCAACCAACCACCTCTCAAACTCTTATTTAACACCAGAAAGGGGGGGGGAATGTGTCCCCAGCACTCTTATTGCAAAAGTTGTTGCAGATGCAACTCCTCGGGGGTTTGGAAACTTTATTTCCACTTCACAGCCCGATTGTAACTGTTTATTCTCAGGACAGATAAGAGCTTAAGTAATTTGTGTCTCTTTTTTCCTCTCCTCTTGGCTTTATGCAACTATATTCTCTTCCAGCCTCACTGCAGAAGAAAGTCACTCCAGCTCACTTACAGGAGCAGTAGGCCTACAGAAAATAAAGCAGCTTATAGAAAGGCACGTGCCAGACACAGGGGACAATAAGCCCTCTCTATGAACAGCAATGGTTTTGAAAGAAATGTGTATCCAAAGCTTTGGGGGCAGATCCCCTCTCTTCTTGCTTTGGGTTTCCCCAGCACTAAGCACCAACTCAACTCTTCAAGTGCCCACCTGATCTAACATGAGAAGACACAGGATTTCAGGCAGCTTACTTGGATTTTGCCTGCTCAGGAAGACAGAAAGAAGTGGAGTAAGAACTTTTAAAACCACATAAAACCCCCACCAAACTCAAATGGATACTTTCCCTTAGGGCACTTCACTGGATCCATGCAGCCTTCTATACTCACATATCATGGTACACACCAGTTGTGCTCTAGAAAAGTGGAACCAATTTAATCTCCTAAAGGTGCAGGAGAACAAGCTCCCACCAGTCAAAGCAGACTCTACCAAGAAACAAATTTCATGCACTTGGCTATCAGTCAACATATCGTTTCTGCCCAGCCCCACAAAAGTCTAGCACCCTTTGCAGAGCAAGGAAGTTTTAACCCATCAAGTGACATCAATACTTACATTAGCATAAATGTTAACCATAAGCTAAAAACGGAGCTGCTTTACATGTTTCACCACAACTTAGCTCATATAGGTTAGAGACCAGCAGAAGAACATCCTAATCTACAGTTTGCCAGCACCTTGCCTGCCATTGCTGCCAAAAAGCCTAGTTTGTACAGGCTTGGCAGCACTTGTCACCTCTTCTTCAATATCCATACTTGGAAGCTGTCACCATTTCTGAAATTTCAGGAGGAAACTCCCAAAACACAGCACATCCTTTCCACCCACTACTTTTGTCACGAACTTCCAGCACACGCACTGTCCCCGGCCTCACAATCGCAGGAAGTAACCCAGGCAGCCCCGGTGCCGCAGCCTGGGCCAGCAACACCCGGGGACATTTGTGTGTCACCCCCGGCGCCCGCACTGGCTGTAGTCACCGTACAGACACCTGGTTCCGGCAGAGCTTTCAGGCTGAGCTCTGCAGTGAAGTTTTGCACTGAAGTCGATGCTGGAAGCAGGGCGTTTTCGGCCGGGTCCCCGCGGAGCAGCGCTGGCAGCCGGGCTGTGCCGCCGGGAGGCGGCTGCACCCCGGCATCGCTCCCGCAGCCGCTCATCCCCCGGTCGCTGCCAAGCCCGGCAGGGGCTCCACCAGCCTCCGGCCCAGCACCGGGGCTGCAGGGACTCACAGAATCACCACGGTTGGAAAAGACCTCTAGGATCGTGTCCCACGATAAACCTAACGCAGTCAGGTCCACCACTAAAGCGTGACCCTAACCAAGCGCCACATCTACATCTACCTCCAAGGGACGGGGACACCACCACCTCTCTGGTGGCTCTGGCTCAGCTTGAGGCTGTTTCCTCTTCTTCTGTCTCTTGCTGCTTGGGAGAAAAGACCGACACCCACCTGCCTACAACCTCCTTCCTGGTGGCCGTAGAGATGAGGTCCCCCCAGTCCTCCTTTAATCCAGGCTAAACCCCCCCAGCCCCCTGGGGAGCGTCCAGCTGGGAAGGTGCCCCGTGTGTGGAGAAGAGGAGCTGCCCCGCAGAGCCCCCGCAGCCCCAGGTCCCGCCGGAGCCGAGCCCTCCCTGCCACCGCGGAGAGCGGAGGGACAGGCGGCGGCACGCCGCGCTCATAACCGGG
>VYXF01006257.1:1126328-1161004 GCA_013397295.1 Polioptila caerulea | reverse complement strand
AACCAAGCGCCACATCTACATCTACCTCCAAGGGACGGGGACACCACCACCTCTCTGGTGGCTCTGGCTCAGCTTGAGGCTGTTTCCTCTTCTTCTGTCTCTTGCTGCTTGGGAGAAAAGACCGACACCCACCTGCCTACAACCTCCTTCCTGGTGGCCGTAGAGATGAGGTCCCCCCAGTCCTCCTTTAATCCAGGCTAAACCCCCCCAGCCCCCTGGGGAGCGTCCAGCTGGGAAGGTGCCCCGTGTGTGGAGAAGAGGAGCTGCCCCGCAGAGCCCCCGCAGCCCCAGGTCCCGCCGGAGCCGAGCCCTCCCTGCCACCGCGGAGAGCGGAGGGACAGGCGGNTGAGGGAGCGCGGCGGCGGCGGCTGCTCCGCGCTGCCGGCGGCCTCTCAGCGCACGGGGAAACGGCCATAAACTAAAACCCAGGGCTCGCCTCCATGTGTGGAAGAGCTGCTTCCATGGAGGGGAGCAGAGCACTGGAACAGCGTGGCCAGGGAGGGTGCGGGGTCTCCCTCCCTGGAGATATCCCAAACCCGCCTGGACGCGGTCCGGTGTCACCTGCTGTGGGTGACCCCTCTGTGGCACGGTGTTTGACTAAGTGATCTTCAGAGGCCCCTCCCAACCCTGAAAATTCTGTGGTTCTGTAAAAATGTAACAAAAAGCTGGCTTTTAAATTAATTACAGGTTACCACACCGTAATGCTGTGAGGGTATTTAATGTCCCTGAATCTTGGGTGGCTAGCAGTCATTATAAGGAGCAAAGTCTGAATAACTGGACACAATAAGGCTAGAAAATGCTGCTGAAAAATCCTAGGACAGTTTAAGCTCCTTTTGCTTCTCTAGTTGTTTGTGATCAGTAAGAACTGAATAAAAAACATTAGCCCAGTGCTGAAAAGTTCCACTTTGCACAAGGCGTGGGCTGCAGCCTCACATCCAGCAATAATCAAACCTACAAGTGATCATTTACAGATCCCACCTCCAAAATTTAAAGCCACAACATTTACATAAATTATAAAATATGAAATGTAGATTTTACTAACAGGGAAGTCTGCACATCACGGGGCTCTGTACCCTTCACAACAGTCACGGAAAACTATCAGACTTTGTCACACAAACTTCCCCTTTGGAGGTGCAGCCTCAGACTGCAGCGGCTCAATTCAGCTCACTTGAAATGACACCAAACCCTGCAACTTTTTCATGGTGATTCAGCCCAAAGGTGTTTAGCAAAGATGTATGTCGCTGTTGGACACACACAAAAACACACACAGACACTTGCTGGTGAAGAAGGCTAAAACTGTTTATTAAAACATTTGACTCCCCATTTATAGTATTTTCACGCAGACCAGGGATTGGAGGAGAAGGTGGACGCCTCTCCCATCCCGCTGGTCAAGACAAGTGCCCATAAGTTGTTTTTCACTCCAAAAGAAAGTCTGTAAATAACCTCGCCTTAACAGAAACATGTTTGTAATTATAACACCCGTGTGTGAGAAAGAACTATGAACTATGAAAACAACAAAGTGTAAAGTGCATCAGAAAAGATTGAAAAATCAAGACGACACATGTACATGCTTGGAAAGCTTCGTTTTCCCTCATTTTGGGTCCCACACTGTTTGCAGGTCACATGAGGTCTTGTAAATACAGTCCTGGCTCAGGACCTGCTGGCACAGGTTTGTCTTATACACACTCTATTCTCATTTTATCTGTGTGTCCTTTTTTTATGTCTTTGTTAATCTAAAAGAGTCCGCTCTGAGGACAAGTGTTCCTGTCCTTCCACTTCCCTGTCGCACTTTTTTCCTCCTGCTTACTGTTTCATGAGGAAAATTGGCTGCTTGCTATACCCCCTCACACCCTTGCATTGATTGCATCTCCATTTCAGGGGCTTAAGGCATTTATAAAGACAAGTAATTAAGCTTCCTGATCCCTGGCATGAACTATCCCTCATCTTCCCAACACCAAAGCAAGAGGCATAGAGAAATAGGAGTGTGTACAGTGTCACCCAGTGAGAAACAGCACACAGGAGAATTCTTTGCAAGTGCTGCTGCTGTAAAAAAGATTATTCATCCATTTGAAAAAAAATGCCCAAACCTGAGACTGTCACCTTAGAGGAGGGAAGCCACTTCTGCTTGGGGCAAGGAGTCACTATTCAATGCAATTATCAGAACCTTTTTATTTCCAGCATATTTTAAAAGCCCCTTAATGGAGAAGGCTGCCAGCTGAAGATGTTTGTTCCAGAAATAAAAACACATTTCCACAGTTTACCTCCAGGCTAGTAATTCTTATCAGGGTCTTCACCTATCACCACTGCTGCCTCTCTGTCTGCAGTCAGATCTGAAATGCTCTGCAGATAGAAGAGAGCTTGGAGCAATCTCTGGCTGCTCTCACAGCCAAACATCTGCACACCCAAACAGCATTCCAGACGTGTAGTACACCTCCCAGCTTCACAACAACGCAGGGAAAGAACAGGGAAACTATTTCTCAGGCATTTACATTTGGTTTTAATAGTGAGGGAGCCTTTTGGATGCATGGGTGGCATCCACACTTTTGCCCTAGGAATAAAAGGCATCTTGGGCTCCACACTGACATCTTCTGGGACACGGACACTGCTGGGCAAATGATGTTTTCCTCTTCTCTTGGACTGTGTTAACACCCTTCTTGTTTTAGACTGAAGCTAACAGCTAGAGCACACAGGACAAAGACTTGAAGATATAAAACAGGAAATCTACAGTGTACAAGCTTCCTCTCCTCTCTGCTTGCCTTCCCTCTGCTTTTCAGCAGCATGACACAGAAGCTTAAATACATTTTAAGGCAAGCTTCTGAATCTGCTTCCTCAACTTCCAACAATCTTGCAATTGTAATCCTTTGGGGCCAGAGTCCTGCTCACAGGTGACTTCTATTTAGTCCTGGGCTGGCTCCCCAGACAGGCGACTGCCTATGGCTTTTGCCGGCTGCTGGCACCATCTGCAGGCCCTGCAGGAGAGGGAAGAAGAAGGACTCAGTCACGTTTCTCACACCTTGATTTGAGTCTCTGTGCCAGTCAAAATGGGGAAGAGACAGATTGTTACAGGCTGCAGAGGGGTGAGTTTGGCAAAGGCCAAGGGTCTGCGTGTCGCTACCTCAGGAAGATCCCGAGGTGACACCTTTAGTGGAGGCACTATGTTGGCATGTGGCTAACTCAGGTTAAATTCTGTGCTTCACATATGGATTAGACTGGGGTTACCCCTGAAAACGTTATTTTCTCTTCCTAAGGGGTTATTTTTGGCTAAGAGGAAGATGGAGTGTAGCTCCTTCTGGAACATTGCCCGTGTCATCTGTTGCAAAGAAAAAAGGCTTCAAACTTGGCTATAAAACCTCTGCCCATGTGACTGCTTTCACAACTGGGCCATTTGTGTTGCATTTACAGCTCTTTTAGTTCAGATTGCACCAGAGCACCACAGTTCCTCCTGTGCCAGCCAATCTGATATTTCATGCACTCACTTGTTTCTGTAGGTCCCCTCCTTTGACGTGACCAGCATTGCTGTGCTGGGTGGTGCTTGCAGGAGCGTTGCCTTTTGGCAGTACCTTGAGTGGAGTCCCCTCTGTTGGAAGCAGAGAGAGCTTTGTTATAAACACTGGTAACAGAGCTCAGTTTAAAAGCATTTTGGAATATATCAGTTGCTAATATCTAGCCAAAATAAATTAGAGCATTGTAAATGAAAATTTAACCATTTTTTTAGTTAAAAAAAAACCCAAAGAAAAACTTGTGAGGATCAGTAAACACCCCTTGCCAGAATGGTGAAAGATTCTGACATCACTTCAGTAGGATTTGGGTGTCCAGTTCCCCATAATTCCTCCTGGTCTCGTGTGTCTGCACAAAGCAAAACAACTGAAGCTGGCAGATGGTCAGTGCAGCCTACCACTGATGTTCTTGCTGAAGCTTAGCTTGGATATGAAACAAAGACTAAACTGAGATCAACAACTGGCTGCACATGAACCCAACTGAACATTAATGCTTTCCTGTTGGTTACAGAGGCATAGCTGAGGCAGTTGTCTACAAAGGATGTGCTTTCTTACCCATCAAATGCTGCTTAGACCCTATAAAAAATATGATTGTCCTACTGATAGTTCTGATCATTAGTGTTTACCCTGAGTTATTTCTCATGTGACAATCCAACTTCTCCAGCAGAGCTGATGCAGGATGTCCCCATCTGTCAGATGTGATGTCAGGCACAGAGAAATCTCTTTGGCCCCTACCTGAGTGGTGGCTGACAAGAGCCCTGACCTTTGTGGCCATGGATCTGCTGCTTGCAGCTTTGGACAGATGGGAGAGGTTGGCTTGGCACAGGTGGCTCTCACAGATTTGGTCTGTGCTGGGGCTTGAGGGAGTCCAGGGCTTATCTTCTGAGATCTGAAAAACATCAAGACGAGTTAAACCCAGTGGTGTTGTCTCTGACCTCTGACTGTTGTCCACATTGCACCAAAAATACTCCCTGCCCTTCCCACCTGACTGGATCAGTTTGCTCTTTAGGCAGGAGGCCATTATAGAAGAATAAAGATATTTAACTGATTTCCTCATGCAGTTTGTACTATGTTTCTCTTACTGTATTTAAAAACCACCTGCTCCCCTGGATCTGTGCCTTCTGCTCAGCCCATCCCCTTTAGAAAAAAACACTAAGATAAGTTTGTGTTCCCACCCTGAGAAAGTTTGGTCCTTTGGCATTTTCCTCCAAGGTCTCTGGATTCAGGAGAACAGCAGCAATGTCTATAGGAGGTTTCTTGCCATGGAAAACCTCACATGCACTAGGTTTAGCTGCTCTGCATGTTCTGCCATCACAAGAGCAGGATGCTTTCCACAGCAAATATGCCTTGAATTCAGTTCCTGCCATACTGACCTGCTGAACGGAGCTTTCTGGCAAAGCAGAGAAAGTCGGGCTGAGATGGGTATCCAGAGACCATACTTCTTACAGAGTGTCATTTCAGATGATCTGTAACTGCCACTGTGAACAGAAAATGCCAAGAGGTTAACAGATGAAAGCACAGACCCTTTATGGACAGGGAGAGATGAAACAAGTCTATCTGGGAGCTGTCAAGCTATGGGAAAAGCCAGAAAGCTGGTAAACATGATGATAAAGAACACAGCAAGGAATACTTCAGAATTCATTTTTGTCCCCTGATCATCACTGTCTTAGCTACTTTATTTGGTTTAACAGCCTGGCAGCAGAAGCAAACTGAAACCTGTCCCATAGCCCCCTGTGCAGAGAAGGCTCCTCCTAAAACAGAGCTGATTTGCAAGAACAATACCAGGAAACTTTTTTAAGGGATTTCAGTTTCTAGAGGTCCTTCCAGTTTGGTATTTCCCAAGCTTTGTGGGCTTACCTGGGATGTACCAGGTGCCCATGCCCTAGAGAATAAGTCTAATAATAAGAAAGACTAAAAGTACGTGTCTGACTCAAGGGTGATGGAAGGAATGTCAAATTTCACCCCCAGGGAATATCCTTCATGTTCCCAGGCACACCCTCTCTGATCTCATCCTTATCAGGATCCAGATGCTAACTGACATCCAGAGAAGGGCTCCTGTGGGGCTGCAAGAAGAGGGAAGAATGAGATCCTCAGCAGGTTTTTCTCACTATAAAGCCCCTTCTCTAGCCTAGGCCCTCAGTCAGTGTCACAAAGTCACTCTTGACACCTCATGTGCTTTTTCAGAGTTCCAGCCACCTGCTATTTGCTCCCCTCCTGTAGAGGGTCACCCAGAGTAGTTTAATTTCTCATAGAACAACATGACTAACATTGAGTGTATTGTTCAAGGTGAAACCTGACTCCGTGCCCTGTTCAATCTAGACAATCATAATAAACAGGAGGTGCTGCTGCTTGGACTCCCTGTTGAAGACTGGCAATTTCCTGGCAGACCTTACTGTCTCAAAACATGCAAGTTTTCCTAAAACAAAGCAGCCAACAGCATCTTTCCTTTCTGGTGGAAGAGATCTGAAGGCCTCAGAACAACTGTGCCCTGAATGAGCAGAGGGTTCTGGATAAGAGGGTCTCCTTCAGCAGCCACCTGGGGCATTGCATGATTGCCCATCTCACGTTTGCCTTTCTGTAGAGTGGAACTCCAGAGATGACATGTTCATAAAAAAAAAACCCTGTACAGCTGCTGACTGGCACCAGGACCCAGCCAGGCTTTGTGTGTGTGTGATTCCAAGGCCATGACACCACATCTTGGGACAGGGTGGATCCTCCAGCACAAGAGGCTGCTCTGCTCTGCCCTGACCATGCTGGGCATCACTGAGTGTAGCAGCAGCAGGCAGCTCAGCATCCCCTCCTCCAGCTCAGAGAGGTGCAGGCAGTGTAGCCTCACTGGTGTCTCTGGGACAGGAATGTTCTGGGCTGGAGCAGGGAGAGAGGAAGAGTTAAGGATCTAGTTAGAGAAACAGCTGGGAACAACTGAGTCATGACGTCCAAGACAATGTTTCCTGGGTGGATTTTTCTGCAGTTTGCCATCACAAAACAAAGCTTGGTGATAAGGACAGAGCAGGAGCAACAGTGCTGCTTTACCTTTTGTCAACATCTCCTACTGCTGAATAATTTCTTTTCAGGGTAGGATGTGCTGCTGCGTTTGCTGGATCCCAAAATCCTTCTGGCACAATAGATTCTCCCTGTCCAGTGTATTTGCCTGCAGCTCTGTATTGCCAAGCTGAAGCTCATGGGCCCTGCAGAGAAGTCTTAACACCTCCTGCTGATCCTCACCAGTGATTTCCCTGGGAAAAATGTGAGAAGCTTTTTCCTTGACATTTGCTAAGTGCTGCTCCAGCTCTGTCTGAAAAAGTTAGGTGGGGGTTTGCCAAGGCAGCTCAGCTTCTTGGGGTAGCGAAGGCATCTAAACAATTCTCTGCTGTCTCTATAACGCTGAGATGAAAGTAAAATATAGAAAAACTATTTTGTACTTTGCTTGTTTTCCTATTAGCCACAATATTTCAGTCATGGCAGATATATATAGATGCAGAGTCCTTACCTAGAGGATCTTCCAAATGTTAGCCACCAAAAAATAATCACTAAAAGTAATTACCAACACATTGAATGACCAGTGAATGCCAAACCCTCAACATAGGAAGAATTAGCTCAGTTGGTCAGAGCATGGTGCTAATAAAGCAAAAGTTGTGGGTTTGATCCCTGTATGGGCCATTCACTTAGGGGTTGGGCTTAATGATCCTTGTGGATCCCTCCCAACTCTGAATATTCTGTGATTCTGTGAATTAGCTCACTTACAGGTGCACAAGCTCAGAGGGTGCTTTTCCCTCATCCCAAAACCCAGGGGGACAGAGGCAGGATGCAAACATCAGTGTTCCTAAGCTGCTTCCTTCAGCAGCCTGAAGTATTTAGGAGTCAGGTGCCCCACTGCTTTTATGGTGCCAGTACAAATCCACATGAACCTCTGAGCTGTGCTGCTGCCTCCCTGCCCTGAAGCACCCACCAGGCAGAGCCAGACTGGCAACCCTGAGGGCACCTGCTCCTCCTCACCTTCAGGGCCACAATCCTGTGCTGTTCACCCCGCAGCAGGCTGATCTCTTCTCTTGCTGCTGTAACTTCCTGAAGTCCATGTGAATCCATGACATCCCTGTCTTTCTCCTCAGTGTTTCCTCCTTTCTCCTCCTTTGCTGCCATATCATTCCTTCATGCACTCTGAGCCTTCTTTGGTTCCCAGCTGCCACAAAAAAAATAAAAAAATAGAAAGGAATTTCTGGGACACAGTGACATAGCTCTAGTGATGCATAGCCCTTCATTGTGTCTGTCCAGCCTCTTCTTCCATGACAACAGCAGAATTAATTAGTCCAGGCTGCTCTGAAGCTGAACAAACCATGCAAAAGAACACAATTACCTTCCTCCCTTTGCCTCCTATGTGATCTTTCCGTGGAAAGAACACCCCAATACAAATTACTGCCTATTCACAGGTACTTGTGAATACCTTTAATGTCCTCAAGATTGTTTTAACCAAAAATGACCCAAATCTTGAGGAACCAGAACTTCCAGTACCCAAAGGGAGTTTACAAGAAAAAGAGAAAGAAACATTTTTCAAGGACACATAGTGGCAGGACAAGCAGGAACGGCTTCAAACTGGCAGAGCAGGGTTAGATTGGATGTTAGAAAGAAATTCCTCACTGGGAGGGTGGTGAGGCACTGGCGAGAGCTGCTCAGAGAACCCGTGGATGTCCCATCCCTGGGAGTGTTCAAGGCCAGGTTGGATGGGGTTTGGAGCAACCTGGTCCAGTGGAAGGAGTCCCTACCCACGGCAGGGGGATTGGAGTGAGATGATTTTTAAGGTCCCTTCCAACCCAAATCATTCTATGATTCTATAAAATTTACAGAGGCATTAGGTGGGTGACTAGTGATAGGGAACTGACACCTACTTGTGAGTTTATCCAGAAGAAAAGGATGCTGCTGCTTTTTCTGGGATGGAATCATGCCTAGGGGCACTGCATCCAAATGGAAACCACTTCACAAGCACCAAGTGACTGGACCAGGGAAGGACCAGTCCAGTCTGTGCTTCCACTCAGTTTTTCCCTTAAAACACAAGTTCAGAATTAGGACCAAAAGAGGTGAGACATCTCCCATTTATACTTTGGTCTTGAGCCTAAACTCGGTGCTCTGTGTGTTGGTTGCCTTACGGAACTGCAGCTTCTCCTGGTGAGTTTGGACATCCAAGTACACTTCAAGTTGGAAGCTGAGGAGGTTCTCACTCAGCATTTGTTAGGAGGTGCCTGCAGGTGCCACATGCAGCTCAGTGCTGGTGTTTTCCAGCTCCATCAGGCTGTGACACATCTGTGTTTGCTCCCTGAAAACCTCGATCAGCTGTGCCCTCAAGGTGTTCATTACCTGGCTGCCATGTGCCTCGGGCCCTTGGTGCCCCTCTGCTGCAGGGGAAGACATTTCTGATCTGACATTAGGCCAGGTGAAATTCTGTGAAATTCCCCAAACCTACTCTGGGACCAGGCCACATATTACAAGACATTCTTTTCTAGAACTCTGCTTCTTTCTGCAGTCTTGTCAAGTTCATCATGTGCTAAAGAAATCTGATTCAGCTTCATGATTGCATTATTTGCAATAACTGGGGCTCATTGCTATGCTTTAGTGCATATAGAGGGGAAACTGCATTGCAGGGAGATCTCATCTGCCTTTGCACAGAGCAAAAGGAAAAAGGTATCTGTTTTCTGTGCTTGTTATCTAGAAATAACCTTGGCTGTTGGTAGCAGAAACCTATCATATCTCATGTATAGTCTGTCAGAGAACTTGACTATTTTTATTTCATTTCTTGCCAGATTCACTGACAAAAGGAACAATCCCTGGGGCAGAACAATCAGTGTTTTAAAATCTTCACCCTGCCTGTCTCTCAATTTTTTTCAAATTACATTCAATGGCCCATAGAGCAGAGCTCGGTGTCCTGACACAGCCCCAGAGCCTGCAGTGACACAGGCTACAAACTCGGTCACCTCTCTGTGAGAGACAGGACTGCCCACAGCAAATGCCACCATTCCATGTCAAATCTCTTTTCAAGGGCAGGTTTGTGAAATTTAGCACATTTTAAGGCTGAGGAAGACGCTGAGAAGGGTAATACCCAGAGTCACACAGAGAGGCTCATGCAGAGAAACAGCTTCAGCTCCCCTGCCTGCCTCCACTGCCCATCGGACTGTGCTTCCCTCTGTGCTCCTCTACAAGCATTCCTGAGCCAGCTTCCCGAGGCACGAGAGAGCAACCAAGCACCACACAACCCCCTCACAGCCCCTCTCCTGCTGTCTTCTCTCCAGAAACCACAGAGCCTTCCAGTTCCTGGCTCTACATTGCAGAACCTCGAGGATGGAGCTGACTGCACTTTTCTCCTTCTCATTCTCAACCCTCTCCCTCTGCTGCTTGATCTCCCCACATTCATACCTGGCACATCATCCTCTGTCTTTCCATTATTCTGCCTCATTTATTTCACCTTCATATTTCTCTCTCATCTACAGCTCATACAATTTGCTTTCCACAGTTCCCTTCATCTGCATTTCCTCTCTCACTCATTCTTCTACACCAACCTGCACTGCCTGCTCCTGAAATTTGTTCTTCCTCTATCCACTGCATTTTCTATTTCCACTTGCAGGCTTTTAGTCATAGAATCATAAAATGGTTTGGGTTGGAAGGGATCTTAAAGCCCCTCTCGTTCCACACCTGCCATGGGTACGGACACCTTCCACTGTCCCAGGTTGCTCCAAGCCCTGTCCAATCTGCCCTTGGACACTTTCAGGGATGGGGCAGCCACAGCTTCTCTGGTCAACCTGTGCCAGGGCCTCCCCACCCTCACCAAATTCCTAAGGTTCCCCTCCTTGGCAATTGTTGCCTCTGGTCTCTCTGGTTTTTGCTCAGTCGGCAGAGATCAAGGTCATTGGAGATTCTTCAAAGGAGGCCCTGGCTGGGCTGATGTGTGCAATCATAACTGTCCTGCTGTTGGCCCCTAAGGAGTCCTGGAGAGGTGCAGTGTTAATATGGTTAACGTGGATGTGGAAGGGTTTTATTGTTCAGGGACAAATGCTGTGGCCGAGTACCGTGCAGTTCATTGAGATTCTAGTGGAGAATCCAAATTAGGAGTGAAGGAAGTGCTGGTAAAAGACCATTCATTAGGCCTTCTCTCCATCAACAGTAAAATCAATAAGTAATTAACTTGCTACAAAAGAAGAATTTTTGCAAGAAAATCGCAATTTACACAAATGCACTGGCAGTGTCTCAATTCTGCTCACGGAAGGAGCCTGCCTTTCCCTCCATGCCTCCTCCTGCCCACTATCCTCTAGAGCACACATCTGTCACACAGCAGCAGTGAGAGCTCAGCACCAGGCCTTGAGGCTAGGTTCATAAATGAGGTTGCAAAGTATCCTTAAAATAATCAGTGTGGCAAAGAGCGTGTCTGCCACCTTTCTGATTTCCTAAGGGAGAGACAGCTTATGACAGCACACAGTCACTCTCAGCCCTCCTTCCTCCTGCCCCCCAAAATTTATTATCCAATTTCAGCCAAATCTTATAGAAGGGATGAAACATTCAAAGGCATTGAGTTAATTTAAAAAACTCGCTGGTCACCTGTGAGCTTAGAGATGTATGACCCAAATGTACAGAATTTTTTTAACCCTATAGAAGCTCCTTCCTTAATCCTCTGAGAGCCAAAATGAACAGGTCTTTCCTGTTCCTGTTAAAGACACAGAGAGCAGCAGCAAAACCCAACTGCCTCGGGAGGAAGTTTCCCCAAAAAAACGATGCTTGGCTTCCTATTGGTTTTGTCCTCCACCCCAAAATTTCCTCCAGATACTCTGGTGTCTCACAACCTGTGCGCACTGCCTGAGGAGAGAGGCAGCGTGTGCCATCCCAGAAGGGTGACTGGTGACTGGGGACTGGCAGATGGGCAGACAGGCAGGTTAACTGCTCACCCAGGTGCTCAGAGCCAGAGCTGCAGTCTCTAAATGCTTCCTACAGCTGCATCTGCTCTCCCGAGATCAGCCCCCATCACCTCCTCCTTGATAAGGGGAAGATTTGTCTCTGCTGAATTCTGCCTCAATTAAGTGACTTTTCTAGCACGGCAGCTTCGCTGTTGCTTTAGCATTTCAGTGAGGTCCACGCTTCCCAATGAGAATGGTGTTTTAACACTGCACCCTTGTCTTCACAGTGAGCACTTAATTGGCTCTGTACTTGTGGTTTTCACAGCTATATTTTATTCCTCTGGAGCAGAACAGCTACAGGGACTACTTGACTTGTTGAACCATATGCAAAAATGGTTGCACTGAAGCTAGAAATGACTCCTTCTATCAAGCTCTTTGTTGTGGACATATATACTTCCTCCTAATTCAGTCAAAAAAAGCTAAAACTTTTGGTCAGGCACAACAGCTGTCTGAATGATCTATACCTAATTACATTCCCTGTGATTTTCTCACTATATTTTAGAAATTTCCTGGGCTTTGGAAGGATTTGCAAGCTGTTTGAATCCTGATACATCATAAGAATGAGCAGAAAAGCACAGAGGTTTATTGAATTTTCTAAAGGCAGGCAAGATGCAGGAGCCTACTGAAAGAAATATCCTTCAATATCATTATTTTATTGGACTCTGAACATGAAATGCTTTAGGATTTTTATGTCTGCTGAAGAAAGAAGTAAATTCACTCCCTGACCTTTATTGAGAAGTGCCAGTGGGCTCCCAAAAATGTCTTAGGTAGCGCACAGGGGTGAAGTTTGATGTGAAAGAGAACACAGGTGCCTGAACTGCTGTGACAAGCAAGGCTGCAGCCACATCCTGGTGATCACAAAATGCAGTCACTGATTAAATCCTCCCAGTGCACCTTCCCCCAGTCTGCAAAACACAGCTCAGTGGGGGCACCAGAGCTCCCTCGAGGAGCCTGTGAAAGCACAGAGCACAGGCAAGAGCTGTGTGAGCAGCAGAGCCAACAACGTGACAGTGACCCATCCACCAGAGGCCCCGGGGAACAAAGCCCTTCACCCCTGCTCAGGTGTGCTGCACCTGGGGAGGGCCAGGGGGGGAGGGAGGGCCAGAACGAGCCCCAGACATCTCCCCCATCTCTCTGGCAAAAGGAAAACCCTCACAGCCCTCTCACCTTCAGCACTGTCACCTTTTATCTGGGTGACAAGTGGCCTCTGGGCTGTGCAGTTCTGTTCATCTGCCAAAAACATTTATCTAAGCAGGGAAAACAATTCTAATGTTAAGCCTTAAAAAAAAAAAAAAAAAAAAAAAAAAAAAAAAAAAAAAAAAAAAAAAAAAAAAAAGAAGGGGGCACTTGGGTGGNACCTGGGTTGCTGTGTGATCAAAAAGCACGTCAAATACAAATGTTTTTCCCCGGGATCTGTTATCTCACGAGATGCCATCCGGACCACCCTCTGTGGTGGGATACAGTCAGAGGGAGAACCGCTAGGGGTGGGTTTGGGTACGAGCCCGTCGGGATCCCTCTCAGCACCATCCCTCGGCCAGAGGAATGCTGCACTACAGCTTTGCCTGGGAAACACTCATGCACACAGGGCTGAGGCCGGCAGACTGGGTTTTGCAAGTGATGTAGCAACTTCTGCAATCTGGAGACCTGCAAAATCCTTGGAGGGGCTGTTGAGCAGCGAAACGTTCGCTGGTGTTGGGCAAGAGAGGAGCCAGCAGGGACACGACAGACCCCGGGCAGGCAGGGAGGGAGGGAGGGACAGCACCTCTTACCTCGATTTTCAGCTAAGATTCAGACACAGGAGCTATAAAGGAAAATAGGTTCCTCAGCAGCAAAATTGCCCAAAGCCTTTTGTGCAGAAGGACTGAGGGAAATATCTGCATTGCTCAAGGACAGAAACTTCATTCTGTGTCTGGCTTTTATTAAGGAAAAAAGCAAAGTTGAGAAAGGAGCTGCAGCAGGTTACAGAGCTGTTCTGTTTCTTCTCAGTCCTTTAGGACTTGTTTCAGTACGTGATTCCCAGAGTGTACGGTTCCTCTGGGGAATGGGGTTCTTTCTCCTCCACCGAGAGGGCTCACGAGGAGATGCTCAAGGGAAGGACAGAGAACCCTGCGCCTCCCTCTCCAGAGCAGCCTTAGTGCTCTCCCAGGTAAACAGACTGTTAGATAAACAATCAGAGCACAGAGCAGCAGAATAACCCCACTGGTGCCCCAGGAGAGAGACAAGTGTCCAGGAGAGGTGCCCATGGGGTTCAGGAAACTTCAGAACCTTGGGGTTTCTTTTTCTTTTGCATTTCCTGCTAAATTCCAAGTCTCTAATGAATGTCTCTTTGATCTGCAAGTTTTCAATTACCAGAATTACTTCATTGTTGTTGGGTTTTTTTTAATTCTTTCATTTTCACTGGTCCAGCTCAGGCTTTAAAAACTGAAGCAGCACAAGAACAAACTGCAAAGGGAACTCCTGGCAGGGCCTTGGTGGCAGCATTTGCCTGCATAAGACAGACTGACACGTAATCGTGCATAGGCGAGTGTGACAGGGGGAGCAGAGCCTGGAGCATGAGGTCAGCCTGTTTCCTTGAGAAGTTTGTCCTGTGACACTTTCAGGCCCCTTTTCCTGAGCTCATATAACAGGCAAATTTTGCTCACACAGTGTATCCATCCAAGAGTCCTCCTTTTCCAAGCTGGGGCTCATCCCTTGTCTAACCAGCAGTTCTCTAAAAGCAAAAATCTTCTGCTGTTTCATGGAGGCATTAAAATATGACAAGACACAAGCAGAGTCAATTTTGTGTTAGGATTAATAAGCAGACAGAAGCAATTCTAAATGAGTTCAGCTGGGAGTAAAAATAGCAGGGAACATGAATGCAAATCAAAATACACCAGGAAATTTAAGTACTTTGACTGCCCAGTCAATTAATTTGCTTCCATAATTACAGTTATTTGCATTATTAAGAGAAAAGCATTCTCATAGACAGAAGTTACTCAGACTAATGTAATGCACATTTCCTTCCCAGATTTCCATTAGAGAAAATAGATCTTGGGGAAGATGATGCAAGTCTGAATAAGCTGCATAAAAATAAAGCTGATATCCTTGTGAGATTAATGACTGCTTTAAAATAGAAAAGAGAAAAAAAAAACAAGAAAAAAAAATATTTCACAAGTAAGGTGCTAAACAAAAATTGCATTTGTAATCCATAAAGGGGAAAGAGAGATTCATGCTCTCTTTGCTTCTGAGGGCTGCTACCATGTGATTATTGTGTGGAGACAAGATGTATTACAGAATTAGTGTGTGTTCAGGACGGGTTCAGAGAGAGATCAGCTAAAGCACAATAAAAAATAATGGGATTTGCATCGAAAATGAAGGTAAATAACAAGGGCACAACAAAAATATGTAAATAGTTGTAGCAATGTAGAGGAAGCAAGTGGGAGCCTTCTGCAATTCCTGCCTCTTTATAGAGGTGAGCAAGAGGTGGAAGATGCAGAACAGGAAAAACAGAAATGCCACCACTGCACGGGAAGCTGCATCCCTGCTGTGTCCCAGGAAAGGCAGGAGTTTTGCAGGATTTGAAAACAAGTGCTTGTACATGAACCAGAAGAGCCAGAGGCTCGTGGTGGCACATGGGGTATCCAGCAGAGTCCCTGGGTGCCCATAAGGGCCCTGCTGTGCCCAGGTACAGCCCCAGAGCTCACAGAGCTCACCTGTGCCCAGGTACAGCCCCAGAGCTCACCTGTGCCTGGCTACAGCCCCCCCCAGCTCACCTGTGCCCAGCACAGCCCCCAGCTCACCTGTACCCAGGTACAGCACCCCCCAGGGCTNAGCTCACCTGTACCCAGTACAGCCCCCCCCAATTCACCTGTGGCAAAGTACAGCCCCAGAGCTCACCTGTGCCCAGAACAGCCCCCAGCTCACCTGTGCCCAGTACAGCCCCCAGCTCACCTGTGCCCTGCTCCCCTGCTCTCGCACTCTGCAGGCACTGAGTGCAGCTCCCTCCTGCACCTCAGCAGCCCTGAGGGCAAAGGCTCACCTGCACACACAGGCACAGGTGGCCGGGCCAGCACCGCCAGCCACAGCTTCTTGCTGCATCTCCTCTGCTGATCAAACTCCAAACATTAGAGCTTTAAAGCCCAGAGAGTTTAATGAAGTTTATAAAGTTTAAACCAGTTCATTCTCCCACGATTTGCACTTTTATCTTGACAAATTCTTCCTCCCTGTGCCTCTGTTTCTGTTTCTAACACAGCAGGACTCCGATTGATGGACAGGGAAGGGGCAGAGTGAACTTGGCCGTGTCATTGCTGCAGCCAGCAGGAACCTTCGGAGGTCTGGGACCGTGCTACCCACGGCTGTGGAGCCGAGCACAATTACAGATTCCCCTGGTGTTCCCAAAACACCGATTAAAGCTATCCATGACAAAGAAAGGGAATTGCATTTCACTAAGTACCCATTTTGTTTAATCCCAGGTAACAATCATTACGAGCCTGTTCAACCAGATCAGAGCAAGTTGGCCCTGATCTGTGCAGGTCCCACAGTGTTCCTCGGGAGCTGGAATTCATCTGGAATTCATCACAGGACTGGAGTGATTATAAAATAGCAATTAAGTGCCAGTGCCTCGTGCCACAACTCAATGAGTCAGAAACACTCTGCTCTGTTTGAAACACAGACATCATTTGACTCGAAGATTTAAAACACAGTGGCACGACCTTTTTGTCAGCATTAATAACAGAGAGGAGCACGTGTGTTTCAGCCTGTTCAATGCACAGGTGAAGCCCCGGAGGAAATGCTGCTGTGGGGTTAATGGGGCCCCCTGAATGGGGCACCTGCTCTGGCCCTCACTCACTGTGGGTGAGTGGCACAGCCCCAAAGCTGTATGCCTGCCAGAGGGTCTGTTTGAAATTCCACCTAAGAATTGCCTTTGGGATCTCAGATAACAAGAGAGATTTGAAAAATTCTATTTTCACCTTCCCATTTGTTGTTTTTGCTCTCATAAAACACGGTGACATCCTCTTTGCAGCTCCTGGCAGAGGAGCTGATGCTGCTAAAACATTTCATAGTGCACGGGGATGATGCTGTACCCAGCAAGCACTTATCAAAACAGATTTGTTCTACAGCCCCACCAGCCACAAGCAACTAGTTTCTATAGGAACCAGATTTATCTCCACAATAACGAGCCATGTACCAATTAAATGAGGGTTTCACCAATAGCTCCCAGGCTCAAACAGTGTCATAGACAATTTTGAGTCGTTCCAGCAGCAGTAAAGGAACATTTCTTCACTGTGAACATCTCAGGGTGCCAGGTGAGCTCCCTAGCTTTGGACAACTTTTAATATCCACAATAAGTTAATTGTAGTTTTATCAGCTCTCTAAAGAGGGCTGAGGGACACTGCTATGAGCAGCTCAATCCCACATCTCTTAAAAGCATTTAAAAATATTATCCTGTGCACCATAATCCCAAACTCTACAGGAGGTGGAGGGGATCGTGCAAGTCTCTTGGCCAGCTTTGAACTCCAGAATGGCCCAGTTAATCACTGCATCTGGGAGCCCCAGCCACGGAGGGCAAGAAAACAAACCCAAATGAGCAGCATGTGGAGCCAGGTCACACCAAGTACTAAGGCTTTTCCTTGCATTAGAGAGGAATGCAAGGTATGCCACATATTATTGACTTTATTTTAAGTGACTGCAGTTAGAGCAGAGGTTTCTGTGCCTGCCCAATCCTGTTTCAGCACACTGTGAGAGAACTGCTTCAGTTTCACTGAGAGGCAGGGGGTTGAAGGTTAAAACTTGGGAGAGGATTACATTTTCAAAGCATTCCTCATACTGGGATCAACACAGAGATGCTGAGGCCCTGCAGGAATTGTGAGGACTCTGTCAGGACTTTAATCCCAGCTGCTTTTGGCTGCTTACTGTGAATCTGTCACTCAGGTTCCAGAGAGATGGGGACAATGAGGATCACTGTGACACCACCACCAACTGCCAGGTGACCCAGCCTCACTCACCCTACTGCACATTTTTCTCTGCAGGTTACTTATACACAACTTTTGCTTTAAATCATGCACAGATAGCACAATTTTTCCCCCCCAGTTGCACCAGGGAGCCCAGGAGTCCATGCATTACAACAACCCATTAAAAAACCACAAGATCACCCTTTGTATTCATTATTTATTGACAGTAAAGTAGTCAAAGCTCATAAAAGTTACAGCAAGGCTTAATGAAAAAATATTTGAATATAAGAAGTTAAAAGTTAGTACAGCAAGTGACCAGAATTTGTTCTGTGAAGTTGCATTAAGGGCTGTAGATGGTTAAAAGGTCATGAGAATATTTATTACAAATTCAAAATAAAGACAGAGTGAAGACTAGCCTAGGATTATATAAACTGGTCCAGTTAATCCTGTTATTTAAGAGTAATCATTAAAAGTACTTAATACAATACTTAAAACCAAGGAGAGATACTATCTTAATGCCTGAAGTTTGTTTCCTTTCCCACCCAAATTGTGGCCCCTTAAGGGCACTCAGTAGAGGTACAAGTGCTGTGGGAAGCCTTTTTCCCCACCATGCACAGCTTTAGACAGCACTACAAACCTGTTTCTGCTTTGGCCATCCTTCTGAAGCCCTTCCAAAGGCACAGGCTGACAACCAGTGGCAAAGAACTCAAAGCTGCACAGATGGATTCAACCTCACAGGAGCCTTCCTCCCTACTCCACCTCCCAGTGCTATTCCAAGATATGGCAAGGAGGATAATTTACCAAGTGCATTCCCATGAAGCAATTTCAGTAGCATACAATTTGCAAAAAGCATGTGAAGTAAGAAACACAGGAGAAAAGATGAAGTAATTGAAGGGAGTGATGTCAGAAATGGAGTGTTAGATGAGAAAAGGCCTGAAGTGCTGGTCAGTACAAGATCTCATCAGCTTCCAAAGCTGCTGCAGGAACAATTTTAGATGCAATTTTTATGTTGTTTTTTTCCTCCACTAACGATCCACACTTCAGGAAGCATCTTAGAAGAGAACTCAATTCATTCAACACTGGCATTACATTTAATTACTTAGAAAACAGCCTGGAATAAAACACAGTAGCCCATTAAAACTTCATTGCATGAAGACAGGGGAAAAAAACCTTCCAGCTCCATTTGTGATTCAAAAAAGGGTTGAGAAGTCAGTTCTTGACAACAAAAGGGTCATAGAAATGATTCCTGCAATGCAAGTTCAAGCCATCATTACCATGAGGGTGGGCAGGCCCTGGCACAGGATGCCCAGGGAAGCTGTGGCTGCCCCATCCCTGGCAGTGCCCAAGGCCAGGCTGGACAGGGCTTGGAGCAACCTGGGACAGGGGAAGGTGTCCCTGCCCATGGCAGGGGTTGGAACTGGATGAGCTTTAACATCCTTTCCAACCCAAACCATTCCATGATCACCAGAGAACTCAGCTGCTCTAAGTCCTTCTGCACTGTTTTTCTAGAAGTATTTCTTTCCAGTCCAGTTGAGAAATAAGGCTGGGAAACACTGAGGAGTAAACCTTAATCAAATATGTACCTGTCTGTATGCATTATGAAGGAACAAATGACAAAACTGGAAATTAATACAGACTTCTGGAAAAACAACACATGCTGGTTAAAGAGTGAATTGTTGAAACTAAGTCAGCACCATTTATGGGAAAATAATCTCTAAAACTTCCTGGTGAAGAGGGCATGAGAGTTAATTGAGGCATTTGTGCATTGGCCATCACAACAAATTTACCTGATGACAAAGTGAGTGCTGAGAACACCCCTGTCCCTTGGCCACCTGCAGCTGAGTGGGGCTGTCCTGCACCCAGAGAGCCTTTCACTCCAGAGCTGGCCCACCCTGCTGCACAAGTGAGCCCTGAGCTTAAGGAAAGCCAGCCAAGAGTGCTCACCTTGGCAATTTCCCTGCCCAGTCCAGGAGGGCAGACAGGAACATCCCCATTCTCCAAGGGCAGGGAACAGGCCAGCCTCTCCCACTGCTGACAATATACAGTTCTATTCACAAATACAAACACAGAGAAGCTGCTGCACCAGCTCTGAGTGCAGTTCTCCATCCTGAGCTTGGAGGGCCTTGGAAATGGAACCAGGTACTGTAAGAGGGAACAAAAGGCACGTGCACAGAGCAGTGCTCTGGAAGTCTGCAGTTGTCACTAATAAGACACACTAACCCAGTGATTCCTGAGGCTTTTAACAGTTTGCAGATGGTTTAAGAACCCAGTCATTTTCTAGTCACTCCACCACCATGAGCAGGTCACCATGACAGAATAATGAGCTGGACCATACTGTGAAAAACCAAGCAACCACAACACAAACCCAGAAGGGCCATGAAGAACTGAGATTTGAAAAAAATCCAAAGGAAGCCTTAGCCACAGCAAACACACTGTTATTACTGGGAGATGTTTGATCATTGAGGGAAAGATTCCCTACAAACAACACGCAGCCAGCCTGGGTTTAGTATAGGTCTGCTTTTATTTCCATATTCAGCTCTTTGGGGGAGACATCCTTTCACAATCTGAAAGGAGGAGGGTATAGCCCGCTGTAGTGCTGCTTCAGCACACTAAAACACATCACACGAAAAATGGCTCTGGTGACTTTTCCCCAACCCAAAGGAACACCTGTCCATGCCCTGGGGACACAGAGAGAGTCCTGGAACCCAAACATTGTGTGTGTGTGAGACAGGGGTGCACTGGTGAATCTCACCTCACTGGCAAGAGGCAAAAACTGCCAGCTGGCAAGGACTGCACGGGAGTTGGGAAGTAAATACTGGTAGTAGTGGATTTAAAAAGAAAAAAAAATAATAATCAAACCCTAGAAAAAAAAATAATATAAATTTAAAAGCAGCGCCTTTCTAGTATCTCACTGCAGCAGGCAGCAAGACTTAAAGGCACTACAATGTGTCAGAATGGAGAAAATCTGGTGCATCCACCCTTCCAGAGTGCAAGAATATGGATTAAGAATTCCAAAGTTGATATAGGCTTTCGGAAAACAAACAAACTTCTTTTCAGCACAAGATCTGGTGGAGCTGCAGAAAAAACAAAAAAAGAGGTGAGTTAGTTACTGTGCTTTTATACAAACAGCTCAAGCTCAGAAGCTGAGCTGGTGAAAGGCTACACCAGCTTGTGTTTCACCTCTTCTAAACTCAGGTGGTTCAAATCCATGCACTAAGCAGCTTCTCTCCCTCTTCCTTCCAGAAAAAGATCTCCCATGCATGGAATACATAAGCCAGACTCAAATATAGTCAAAGGCATCAAGGCTATTATTTTTCTACACCTCCAAGAGGCACATGTTGCACCTGAGCTCTTTAGATACCTGGAGGCTGAAGAACTGCAGGGTGGGTTACAGCTGCATATTTCAAGTCTCCCTTTCTTCTTCCTTAAGTGAGATCCTAAACATGACAGAGCAGGAACCCACTGCAAGTTTTAAATCCTGTCAGTGTCTGTGAAAGTATTTTTCCTCCCCAGTACAATGTCAAGCTCACTAAAGGACATTTCCTACAACAGGGGCTGGAAGTTGCCTCCATTGCTAACATAAAATGTATGAATTCAAAAGAAGGAGCTGGGAAAAACACTGAATTAAATACAAGATTTCCCAACAAGCCGTGACAGTCAGTAAACAAAAATCTACTACCACGTGAACTCTATCCAACTTTTCTAGAAAACAACAACTGAGTTCATGCAGATATTTAAACATCATCTCAAAATTTTATCAGCCCACAGACAAATGCTGTATAATCTTTAATACAGTATTTAAACTCTGTCTACAGTCTTGGACTAACATGCAAATCTTCCAAAAGGCAAAATTTCTATCTCATACCAGCTACAACTCCTCCTACTGACAGGACTTGCAGGTCTGCAACACTGTGTTCATAGGCTGACCCTGACTCTGTTGTGGGTTTGATCTCTCTGGCAAGACAGGATGTAGAGTATTCTGCTCAGAAGTCTGACTGTCTGCAACTACTTTTTAAAAAGCCTTGCATTTCCTAGCCACAGAAAAAACATAAACCAACTCAGTTGGGTTCACCATACAACAGACAGAACTCCCTAAAGCAAATTATCAGCTCTACAGCAATAGTTGACAGAGAGTTTCTCTCAAGAGTTATGTTATCTTACCACAGTTTTATTAATTACTCTGGTTCTGCAAGGGTAATAATTTCTTCATTGATAAAAAATTCCACAGTCTCCTCCTCCCAGTCATCAACATTGCTGTCCAGCTCATCTGTGTCTACCCCTGAATGGAGAAAACACCAACACTGAACACAACAGAACAGGCAGCAATGGAATGATTTGATTCTCTTGGCAGAAACAGCCATGAAACAAGAGGTATGTGGTGCTTTACATCATAACCAGTACATGTGAAATTCAGTGATAACCAAGGCATTACTGTCTCCTACTCCAGTTTTAACCCAAGGACAAGCCAAAGCCTTTTCCCCCACCACGATTCGGGATAAAAAGCACAAAATCCCCGCAGAGAACA
Organism: Polioptila caerulea; assembly: GCA_013397295.1. Taxonomy (NCBI): domain Eukaryota; kingdom Metazoa; phylum Chordata; class Aves; order Passeriformes; family Certhiidae; genus Polioptila; species Polioptila caerulea. The sequence continues at coordinate 1,139,121 of VYXF01006257.1, read as the reverse complement.
GCTGTAGCAGGAAGCAGAGGGAGGAGAGGAGGGGCTGAGGCCGGGAGGAGGAGCTCCCTGTGGCCAGCCCAGCCCCGGCCGGGCTCAGCCCCACCCCGGGCCCAGCCCCACCCCGGCTCACCCCCGCGCAGCTCCAGGCGCTCGGTGCGCTGCTCCATGTACAGCTCCTGGGCCATCTTGCGGTACTTGCGGAACTCCTCCATCATCGTGCGCCGCCGCTCCACCAGCTCCTGCAGGGGGAAAACAATCCTCTTCTCTAAGCAGAATGTTGTTTTGGGGAGGTGTCCTTTCTTCTAACTGAAAGTTTTTCTTAATTTAAACACTGGCTAATGCAGCAACGTGCTAAGAACTCCAAAGTTTTAGCACCTTTGCTTAACAACGTAACACCAGTTCCTTTCCAGACTCTTTACAGCAGCACCTCTCTGAACTACCCACTGGACTAATTCTAACCATCTGGATCAAATGAACATTTGTGATACAGGAAATGTAACTGCATCTCACCAGTACAAACTAAGGACAGGCTACAAGAGTTTTATCTATAATATATTTCAAAAGTGTCTTGCCTTTGAAGCTTTGGACTGGCTCAGGCGATCCTTCTGCTCAAATATCTTGGAGTATTTCTTCAGGTCCTTCTTAATTTGCTGTGAAACAGGAAATTTTATTTCAACTGGAGTATCACACTAGCCATTACAACCACCATCTTCTCTAAGAACTCCTTTGGGTAGGCCTAAGCAGGCTATGCCCTTCTGAAAAACATCTCTCTGCTAGGCAATTTCCCTTCACTGTAATTATGTGCCTACTGGCTCATGGATCATGTAAGTGCTTCTGTACACATTCAACTAGTAAAGTCTGAAGAACAAAATTCAACTTACTCTTCTCGGTACCCTTTCATTATACCCTAACTGTAAGAATAACAAGTAACCACTTCTATTTTGAGCTTAGAATACAGTTAATACCTGCAGACATTCCCAGAAGTGAGGTCCCACATAGTAACATGTTTATTCACACATTCAGGGCAAAAGGCAGTTGTGTAACAAACCTCATCCTCAAGAAGAGGGAGTACACCAAGTATGCTTTATACAGCAAACCCATGTCAGCACAAAGTCCCTGGAATACCCTACCTTGATCTGATCCTCACTGAGCAGGGTAGCTGGCCGTGGTCTCCACAGCAGCTGACAGAACCTGTCTTTGTTGTTTTTCTGAAGCAGACGGCCTTGGAAGGTCCATAACCAATATGCATTGTCCACCTGAAAGAGCAGTGCAGCAGCTCAGCCAAAATAAACTTTAACTTAACACTGGAGTGCTCAGAAATTAATGTTTAAAACTGTGGTGGAGGTTAAGTCATTTGACCAGTGACAGGTGTGCATTTTCCTCATCAATGGCCCTTTCCAACACCACTGGAAGTGCAAGCAGGGGTGGTACATCAGTAAAAGGGGTACATCAGTACCTTGTGGCTCCACCAAGACACAGAGGTGACAATGTATCTGCCCGTGGGGTCCCACTCCACATCCGAGGCTGTGTAGTGCTCCGCGATGTTCATCATGGTGCAGTCAGATGTGTCAACAAATGCTAAGGCACCGTTCATGCTGCACAGGCAAAACAAGACTTTTTAAAAATTGCTTTACACACCAGCACAGCCTGGGCTTTCAAAAACACTTGACAAGCTGCATCTCTACAACTCCTCATTACAAAGTCTCACAGCAGCCATGAGACAGGTTCACACCAGTGTCTGTGGCTGGAAAGGAATGTGGTGGATAAAAAAACAAGTGACGTAAGAACAAATCTTTTATGTTCAGGGACCCTTAAGAATATAAATAAAATTNCCAGGGGACAGGTTCACCCCAGTGGCTGTGGGTGGAAAGGAATGTGGTGGATAAAAAAAAAAAAAAAGTCACATAAGAACAATACTTCTGTTTCTATGTTCAGGGACCCTTAAGAATATAAATAAAATTGGTTAAAGTCACAGTAAAAACATGCTCTGGGCAAAGCCACAGCTGAAGTTTAACAATCATATGCTTAGACATAGTAGTGAAGAAGAAATTAAAGATTTCTGAGATGAACAGAGTGCTTGTTTGAAAGCACAAGAAAACAAATATTACTTGACCAGTTAACAACAATAATTTTCACTTGCTCTAAAGTGAAACTTTCTTGATAATTCTTTCACAAAAGAGCACTGTCATTAACAGGTATTGCCCATGGAAGGGCACAGGATGATGACAACAAATGCATCACAAGAGCCATAAGCATGTCCAAACTGGATTGGCTAAGTACTTAACTTAGTTAAATTTAAAATTTAACTGGAAGGTGTTTCTGAATATCCACTTCTCTGTTGAAAAATGCATTCTAATTTGGTGTGGCAAAAACAGAAAGTGGAAGATGCAAAGGACTAAGATACATCATGAAGTTGCATCTCTGCTCTGCCTCTGCTTTTGCAAAGCTCTACCAGGATTACAGAAATCACCATTGACAGGGACAGCAAACACTTCTTGGTGAGATCTGTGGTCCTTTTCCTCTTCTAAAATTGATGTGGTGGTGTTCAGCAACCTGTGCAACACTCACCTTCTGAGGCCAGCCAACACTACAAACTGCCCCTGGGGACTCCAGAATATCGTGTTTGCCTGCTGTTTGTCAAATGTTTCTGAAAAGAAACAAGGCAAATTCAGAACAAGATCTCAATCCAATGCTGTCAATTACAAGCATCTACACCCCTTTAATTTCACCAAAAAAAAAAAAAAACACAAACAGCTGCAATTTTGAGTTTATGGCATGTATTACCATGCAGAATGTTTAGTATCTGCACTTCTCACTTGTTTTTCACTTACTTATGAGTTCTATTTTCCCGTTGTTTTTAACATGGTAAAAGGAAACTGAAATTCGTGGAGTTTCTCCATGCAACACAGCAAACTTGCTTCCATTTGGTTCCCAAGCAAAGGCTATGATGCTTTCTGTAACAAAAGGAGCAAGAACTCTGTTAAAGGACAATACAAACCTCTGATTTCAAGTAGTTACCAAAGAAAACCAGGATATTGAAGAGAGGGAGCCCATCAGTTAACAGACTGTCTTTTAAAACACAGGTTGATAAGGCAATTGCAGGGAGTTAGGAGAAGTGTTTCCAACTACAGCTCTAAGTCTTCCATCATCTACAAAATACATTCCTATCATCAGCCCTACCATTTTTATTAATAACACATTTTCAATTCTGTCATTTTTCAAGTCAGTCGCAATCATGAACAGCAACAGAAGTTTTGATTTCTCATTTTTACATGAGACATTCTGAAACATTAAAATCCAGCTCCTTTCCAAAGGGTTAAATTTCTAATTTTGTCATGTGTTGACAAGAATTTCTCAGAAAGACACAAGCAACTCCACAGGAAAGCTCAAAAGTAAGGAAATACTTGGCATTACCTTTCATTTCCACCACATCCACTGGCACCTGTTTCTCTCTCATGCGGAATATTTCAAAGTTGGTCACTACTCCCTGTAAAGGCCAAAATCAGCTCATTACCCAGCACAAAAACAGCAGAGTAAACAATTTTATCACTAGGCATAGAAGGACAACTCCCCAGTTAGCCTGTTAGGACATAGGATGAGAGTGAGTCAAGGTTTATTCCTTTAATGAGAGCAGATAAATACAACATGCCTCCTTATCAAACACATTCCAAATTTGTTCTGATAAAGAATAACTTCAGAATTGTAGAAAAGTTTTTTTTTTCCAGACTTTTATAAAATTTAATTAAGACAAATGAACATGTGGCACATTGTGCAGCATGACCTACATGACGTTCAACAGCTGCTTAATTGTGAGCAGAAAAGGTAAAGCACAGACCTCCCAGAGACCAAGGGGCCACTAAAGTCAAAGCAAACCCTGGATGCAAACATTACCCTACATTTTGCTTTCCACATGCTTCAAATTCAAATGGAAAAAAATAAAAATAGCTTTGCAATGATATAATTTACACTGCCTTCATTTAAAGACAGTACTGTAAGAAAAGGAAGCATGAAGCAGAACCAAATTTTCCCAATAAAATCAGAATCCATTACCTGAGTGCCTTTGGGAGTCCTGTCTACCTTCACACACAGGTAGTCCCCATTCTTCTGCCAGTGCAGTTTACAATCTACTACGTTGAACAAATTCCGCACACGAATTTCTTGTCTAGAAGGCAGCTGCATCAAAGTCACTCTGGCTGGGATGTCTTTGTCCTCAGGCACCCAGAAAGCAATTATGTTACCACCTGGAGACCATGAGAAGTCTCTACAGGAACAAAGTTAAAAATATGCCATTCAATTTTTAGTTAGAGATACTACAACCAGAAACCACTTTCCTCATTGTACCTGAATGTTGCAGACAAAGATCAACTCTCAGTAATAAAGACAGGCACAGACACATAACTGAGGGTAATTTAGTAATGACATCTAAACAGATTTTTAAGCAGCTATTTAAATTTGCTGTATCACCAGTGTTGTCTCATCAGTACATCTCACCAAAAAGCAGAGGTTGCACACAGAGTAACTGCCAAAGATCTAGGAACAAATGAGCCAAAAAACCCCTCTATTAAATTACCACAGAGAACATCTTCTTGCACCTGGGTACACTTCATTTTCTTGTTGCTTTACAGAGATGTACTTTAAAAACTCTCACAGGAGTCAGTGTGTCTTGTGCAGACACAGCACACTGCTCCAAGCCAGCACAACCACCTTGTTAGAGAGATATTCCCTAAAAAACTGCATTCCAGTCTGGTTTTGTAGACCAGGAACAGAACTCCCAAGCTAGACCTTGGATTAAGCAGTACCACAAAGAGGATTTCAAAGAACAGAATCTACCAAGTGTGTTCATCAACAAGTGGGGAAGTTTTCCATTTATTTCTGCTACTTTGTCTACTTTGACCACCTCAACAAAGCTCTTTGCTTCAGGCAACAGTCTAAAGATTTACTCTGGGGATTTGTTATGGCAAAAGGAAAGATTCCAGCTAAAGAGCACAGTTAGGACTACAAGGGAATACACTCACCTTATCCCATTGATTTTCAAGCTCTTTTTGTCCAACAAACCCATAGACTAAAAGATGAGAAAAGGATGATTTTTCAAGTTAGTAACAGTGTTATATTTACACAGGTACTTTCTACACTCATTATTATGCAAAAAACCCAAGAACTTACAGGTGTTTCATAGATGCTGAGGGTATCTGAAGTCATTCGAGCAAAGAATTTACCATCATGACTCCATCTAAGCAAGGAAGAAAAAAATGATTAAATTGGAACTGTCTTTTTATTAAATTAAGTCTGGGACCACAACTCTCTACTCTAATTCTGTTTCTCAACCTACTTGAAAATAGGCCAGTGAGCTGAGTTTTCACAGTGGAATCCTCTCTTCTTTTGGCCAGTCAGAATATCCCAGATGATGATAGCCTGAGGGTCATCCTGTGTGTCCATCAAAGGGCTGAAGGTCACTAAATACCTACAAAACAAACAATCCAATTCATTATTGAAACTTCATCTAATATGTCAGTACTAGCAGTCTTTCATCCAAGTAGTATTTAAATCCCAGGCACTTTTAAACAGCAGTTTCTCCAATAAGATTTTTCAGGGGAGGGAAAAGTAAGAACAGGATGATAAACGAGGAGAAAGTTTCCCTGGCATCCCCCTGACTGAAAAGGTTCTAGATTTATGTGCAAACCTTTCCATATCACCAAATACACTGTTACCTATTATATAGTTTTGACATGAGAATAACAATGGTTTCAAACCAAACATAAATCATTGACCTTATCCATCTCAAATTACAGGGATGCTGAGCTTCTCCATTGAAAGGTCAATAATCTCCTTACTAAAAAAAAAAAAAAAAACATAAAAGCCATCTGCTTCCAAATGTGTCACTTGAAAACTCAAATGAAAATGCATCTCAGTCCTGAAATTATTTCATCCTTCTCTCCAGAGCTCTTTAATGTTAAAAAAAAATCCTATGAAATTAATTTCAGCACTCCAGGTTTGGAGGATGCTGCTCACACCTCCTGCTTTTGAACCCCTAGCCCAAGCCATTGTCATGCTCTGTACCTTTCACAGGGTGAGAAGTCAATAAGCTGCACTCCTTGGTGACTAAACCTTTGAATCTGCTTGAACTTCTCTCCACCCCACAGAGCGATGCCCCTCTGGTGGAATGTAGCCAGGTAGGTGCCTTTGGGAGACCAACGGACGTAGGTCTCTGTCCACCTCTGGATTTAAAAAAAACAAACAAAAATACACACAGAAGTTTAATTTCATGTTGTGTCCCTAAAAGGGAAAGAATTAATGCATGGCTTGTAGAAGCACATTTTGTAAATCCCTTCACTAAGTGAAGATCTCAGGATCTGTGGTAATTGTGGAGTTTTATTGCATGCACATAATGTACAGTACCTATTCTTCAGGTTGAAAATTGTCAATTGAGACCTTTTCAACTTACAGATCACCAAAGATGTTTTTCAGGTACAGTGACATTCTTTGTGTAGTAACAATGAAACCCACCTAACACCCTGGATTTCCTTCTTCCAGCCTTGGTAAGAACATACTTTACTTGGTAAGAACTTCTGTTCTCAGAAGTAAGGGTCAATATTTAAAGATTCTGAACAACACAGCTATGGACCTCCAGCTAAGTTAGAGAGATCTCAGCAATACAGACCACAGCTGGAGACCACAGTGATGAGCAAATATTCTCACCATCCCAGAGCCAACTTCCTTCTACTGCAATGCACAATGGTTATTAAGGAAAATGCTCCTGGGTCCTAACAGTTCCCAGCAAGTCCAGTGCCTACAGGAGACAGGCAGACTAACTCTCCCTTTTTTATGCCATTACCAAACCAGCTATTCCTCTTTAACACCTCTGTGGTCAGCACAAAAGCAAGGAGTCATCTGAAGCAGCAAACATAAGCACATATTCAGCTCGAATGAATAGTGCTCCTTAAACTCTGACTTTGCATTCTCAGGTCTTTCTGAATCACCTATAACAGAGAGATGAAGGAAACTAATGGGCATCACAGACCACTTAAAAAAAGAAAAACAAACACCACCACAAACTCTTAAATACAAGTTCACAGTTCTCTTATCTAAGCAGCAAAGTCTAATTCTAAAGGATGTGATTTCACCACTCTTCACGAGGAAGGAAAAATTATCTCAGCAATGGGAAAAAGTCTTTTTTTTTTATAATTAAAAAGCTGCAATGTCATAAAATGAAAGAGATTGGCAGCGTATCTGCAATCTGCAGAACTTCCAGGACACTCACTGCTCTGTCCTCAATTTGAACAGGTTCCTTGATGTCATTCCAAAAAATGGATGTGCGGTCTCCTGACTCAAAGATCACGCTGTACTGATCCCTACAGTCAGGGTCTTCCAACCAGTACCGGAGATTCCCCTGAGAAAAACAGAGCAAAAGGCCATTGGTGAGTCAAAGGCTCAGTCAACAAGCTCCACAAATGAGTTCCTACCTGGCAGGTGGAAGCTGGTCTCACCAGAGAGTGCAACTTTGGGGTCTTACCACTGCAAACAAGTGTTTGAAGTGAAATTAAACAATTCCAATTACTGAGTGCTGGAGGCTGAGAGCACACCATAAACAGGTGGACTTTCAAGGTGTTTTGATGATGGTTAACACTTACTTTAAACAAGAATTCATTTCGTATTTGGTTTTTAAAGAAAAAACTAACTATTCTTTCTTCCACCAGACTATTTACAAAGCAAACAAACACCAAAGTTTGCCTCAAACAATTAAGAATATAAGAAGATGCTTTTGAAAATCTATTTTTTAAATGTGCAAAATTATTCTTCACTTTTAAATCATAAGAGTAAGTTAAGCTTCACACTATGTGTAACTATTAAGCAGAAGCATCGAGTTCCTCCCATCACTGCACTGATGGTGAGCACGAAGGAACAGGAGCATGTGATCAGCACTGCTATTTACAACACCATTAACACATCGTTTCTATTTTCATGTGGACATTTCAGCAATGAAGTAATCATTTAATATTAAGCTGAATATTCTTTCCACTTTTCCAAAAATTCCTTACCAAATCCTTAAACGGCTGTTTCTCAGGGATTTCCCACTCGTCACTGATTGTCATGTACCTGAAAGAGCAATTTGGTTGGTTACACTCCATGCAGGCACTCAGGATTAGAATGCCCAAATCTACAGATAACACACAACTGCTGCACTCACTTATCAAAGTCTGTGAAGAGGTTGACTCTGAAAGTGTGCTGCTTATCCAGTTTGTATCCATCTGCACTCTTCACAGCATCCACGGCGTGGGAGGGGGACATGTACTCCAGGAAGATGTACCTGCAGGGAGGGAAAACCAAAGTACAAGACACTGTTGACTAAGCAACAGGCTCAAAATAAAGAAGAAACAATGGAGATGAATTAAGAATTCAGTACAGAGCATCTACAAGATAACTCCTTGTCTTGTCCCTAACCAATTAGGGTCAACAGCAAATTAATCTTCATTCTGGCCACAGGCTCACACACAGTTTTTAGCTCTCTAGGCCTGACCTCAATTAATCTGATATCCTTACTGAAACGGGCCAGACATAGCAGTGAATGCAAGCTCAATACAACCAGGACAACAGTGAGAGACAGGAACATGCAGGTTACACCCACAGCTCTTCCCAGCTGAGTAACAGGTCATGTAGACCAACTGGAACTTGCTGTCACCTCAAAGCACCACCACTGTTCTTCAATTACAAACTCAACTTCCTTCTGGTCACTTAATCCAACCCAGCTTGGAGCCCAGCAGACTCAAAAGTAATGGTATCCTGAACACCATCAGTGTCTCAAACAGAGGTATGAACACAGAGAGACAGAAAAATTTTCATGCTCACCTCATAGAAGCAACAATCCCTCCACTCCGGAAAACTTTTTATGCCTTCCAAAGTATGGATCCCTCCAATGCTCAGAATATATGCTACAGATATTGACAATATTTTGCAACAAACAGTGCAGTCATTGCTACTAAGTTTTTAGCTCAAAGAGGACCTTTAACTTCTGCCATAGCAGAAAACTAAGAAAAAACTCATGCAGGACAGAAATTTGTCTCCAAACCCAGCTAAAGTGTTTCCCTAATTAACCCCCACCACCCTCCACTATGGAGCCTAATGAGCTATTAAGCTTCTCAGCTCCCTCAGGAACTTGTTTGTCACTGAGACTGATGTCAGGACTGCACAGGCTGAGGTAGAAGATGATGATGACAACTATGATGTCACCATAAAAACTGGCCATAAAGCATTGACACTAACAATCAGAGGTAAGCCAGAGCTGTTTCTCAGTCCTCTTCCCAGTTGGAGTTATCATGACTTACCCTTTCGTTTTTCCATCTGCTTCTGGATAAAATTCATTGATAATTTTACCAAACTTGGAAAATATTTTGTGGATGACATTCTTCAGTTTCTCCAGTCGGTCTGGTCCAACCTGGGGCACATTATCCACAACAATCACCGAGTCTATTCCGTCTGCCTCCTGTGGCTGATCTTTCAGGATGTCACCAAGCAGTTCTGCAAAGACACCACAGACAGGAAACTAAGGCACTGCTCTCATCATGAAGGAGGGAAGACAAAGATAAAAGGAACAGTGAGAGTAAGAAAACAGAGAGACTTCAAACTTCAAGAATAATTTAAGAAACTTGGTAGAGAATGAACGTTCTGTCAGAAAAACAACGGAAGTGAACGCACAACACCCCAACAGCACATCCTGACTAAGTGACAGGATTTTGTGGTTTCATGGCAAATTTTAGCACCCAACTCTTGAAGTCTTTCTTAAAAACATACTTTACACACTGAGGCTGTCAACACTTGCACTATCAGGTATTTTCAGGAGATGGACCTGGCTCACAAAGTCCTCAAAACTGACAACAGCACGGACAAACGAATGATTTACTACCTGACCTCTGACCAGTCCTCTTGCTCAAATTATAACCAGATGACTTTGATAAAAATAAATGTAACTTATACCTCCCTCCCAAATCACACATGTTTTAGCATAATTCAAAACTATCCACCATACTGGAAGCTCTGCATCACTATAATTAAGAACTCACACTCCACCTACACCTTTAATTAAACACAAAAACGAAGGTCTAAGGCAAGACACTGAAAGCCATATTTAAACTTTGGGAAGACAAGCACACATCTTTTCACACTGGACATTCTTTGAACCTACTAATTCCTGAATATCTGCAGTAAGTTTTAAGATAATGTGAAGATCACTATAAAATACAAGACTACACAGAAAATAAGTTCACACCACCACGCTTCTGAATTAGATAAAATATGGAGAGTCAGACTATCTATGGCATGTAGACCAGGAAAAAAAATCCAAACACACTTAGAAAGACTTAAAACATGAGAACAAACAAAAAAAGGTGTTATCTATGCTGATATTTCACACACATTAGATTTTTGATAGTTTTGCAATTTAACAACTTTTCCTGCCCAGAAACATCACTGGAAAGATCTCCAGCAATGAAGAAATATGAGAAACATGCTTACTTTGAATTTCAAACAACTAAAAAGTCGCTTTCTACAACTTTAAGCTTCAAAAGATTATTACACATGAAGCTTCCCATTGATCTGGGGCAACATGAATCACAAATATTTAGCCCATTACCAAGATTAGGTAGCATCCACAGAATGGCTGTTTGTATTATTTATCTCTCAAAAAGATCATCTCCACGTGCATGTAGGAACTACAAATAACAATAAAAAATAAATAAAATGAAAGCATGCCTCACAAGGACATTTCCATAGGAGTTTACAAGTAAAAGAAGAAACCAAAGTAAGACACAAAAGAGTAATTTTTAAGGCTCCTCTAGCTATTTTTTTCATAGCCACTTCTCACAAAAGACTTTGTAGGCCAAGGAATGCATGTTTAGATTCCTGAGCAGGAATGCAACACCCTGTATTGAATCAAAACTGTAACAGACTGAACACAAATTCCCACACTGTGCTATTAAATTCAAAATTGTGAACACAGGAATCTTCAAAGAGCAAGAAGCTGGTTCAGCCAGCTCCTGCAGCAGCCAGAGGGGAAGCAGGGTGTGGTGGGTACAGGGCTATCTCCAGCTGGCAGGATTTTTAGGACCACTGTCATTATCTGAACTAAAGCTTCTCTGGTACCTAAGTGGTTGTCCAGCACATCCCTTCTGCTTTAACTGGGATCAGCTGCTCTTCCAGACCAACACTACTCAGGGGAAAAGAAGAGGCAGTAAAGGATCTGAAATGTTCCAGTCCTACAGCTGGTCCATCCCACAGGTGCTCCTGAAGATCTGGGTGATCATGAGCTTTGAAAGAGCCTTGGCTGGGGCACACTGGGCTGCTTTTCTCCTTGGGGAGGCACCAGAATAATGGGAAAGGAATAAGGAAGCTCAAGTAGCACTAGACACAGATGGAAAGCCAGACCAGCAAGAGTGACTAAACTTAAATGCTGTAATTCAGCCACTAACACTGGATTTCATACAGCTGAGAAGTTAACCAAATTAATTAACAACAAAATAGGTGGGGACAGAAAATATGCCCAGTTTCTAAGAAGGAACTGAACATAACAATCCCAGCTGTACACAAAGTGTATTAAGCAGGCACTTAACAAAAATAGTCCAACTCCAAGGCAATTTTGCCACAGTCTCTTAAAGAAACAAATGTAACAGTTCAAAGAGCTGCTATACAGAATGCTAAACTGAGAACAGCAAACAATTCCTTAATCTAGGATATTTGGCTGCTGATTTATTAAACTAAACAAAGGACTCAAGAATCCACCTGTACTACACTGCCAGCTGACATAACTGGCTGATTTACAATCCTGTGCTTTAGAAAAAGCTTTCTACTTTTGATAGGTGTAACAGACCCTACAACAAACAGAATACACACAAAAGACCCTAAAACAGCACAAATGCTGAACAAATAACGGGGAAACAAATACTTTTACTATTCAAAAACTAAGAAAATTTATCTGGAAAGACCCACATGAAAAACACTAAATTAGAGTTCTAACTTCTGTGTGACAAGCCCATGTATAAAAATTTATTGTCCGTGCAGTTACACAACAGCTTGGCCACTTTAAGGCAGCCAATATCCACTACTTTTAAAAGTCTGGGCTGACATTTTTAACTGCCAGAAACGACTTTTCCATATTTTCTTATCACAAAGTACCTACGTCACATCTTCACGAGCAGGAACTCTCCTCAAACCCTATTTACCTACGGATTTCATTCTGGGTGAATGGAAAAAACAAGAACGGTGAAACATAGCTTGTAACGAGCAAATCCAACCATTTAAAGCTCCTGTTTCTACAGCGGAGTTGAACTAACGGAGGCAAAAGGGAGACGAGCTGATGATTCCACTCAGAGGGCAGCCCACACCTGAGGTGTAACAGCGACTTTAGAACCACTTTAGCAGCAGGTTTTAGAACAGCAGCGTTGTGCGGTGCAGAGATAACTCAGGAAAAGATCCCTTAAGAAGCACAGCTACGATGCAGAGGCGCACGCAGGACGCGGAGCTGCCCAGCACCCGGGCGGAGGCGCAGCCGGGCCCGGGGCTCAGCGTTCCCCGGCCTGGCCCCGGCTCCCCGCGGGCTCCCCCGGCTCCGGAGCCCCCGCGGCTCCTCCCGTCCCGCACCTTCGTCGCTGATGTCGTCCACGAAGTCCTCGGGGTCGCTGAAGGAAATCTCGTCCTCGGGCTCGGCCGGGGCGGCGGGCGCGGCCTCCCCGTTCTCCTGCGCCGCGCCGGGCTCGGCCTCGGCCGGCGGCTCGGACTTGGGCTCCGCCGCGGGCTCGGCCCCGGCCTCAGAGCC
>VYXF01006257.1:1095508-1121096 GCA_013397295.1 Polioptila caerulea | reverse complement strand
AGGGACGGCGGGGGTCCCTCCCCGTGCCAAGGTACGGGTGGAGGCAGCGGCAGCGCCGGTGGCGCCCGGGCCGCTGGGGTTACCTGCCCGGGCGGTGGGAGGTTGCCCCGGGGGTCAGCTCCCCGCAGCCCTTCTGCGGGGCTGGACGGGGCACGGGGCGCGGTCCAGAACTTCTCCCGCGGGGAGTCAAGCTGCCGAGCGCTCCCTGCGTGCTGGACAGAATTTATTCCGTGCCTGCTCCGCCTTTATTCCGTGCCTGCCCCCCGCCCGCCGAGCTGGACGCGGAGCGTCCCGCAGCGGGTCAGTGGGCAGCGGCACGGGCAGTGCCTGTGCCTGCGCTCCGAGCCGAGCCGAGCCAGCGGCACCGCCAGCGGCCAAAGCGCCCAACGCTGGAGCTTCAGGAGCGTGCGGCTGGGTCTGGAGTGAAGAAACTTGTAGCCAAATACTGCCAGCGCTTGTTGCGAAATGAGAGATGGAGGGAGCTCCTGGGTGAATTGAGGGAATAACATGTTAGGCTCCTTTAGCAGTTAAACTGAAGGAAACTTTTAGAGGGTTCTCTAAAGTTCTCTTTGAAGTGGCTGAAATTTTGTACCTGCTCTGTGCATACTATTTTTTTACTCAGTTTGGAAAGAAAAATTAGCTTAGTGCACGGGAAAATGGTTTGGTTGATTACATTTAGGATCCACTGTGATTTGCTCTTGTTAGGCCTGTCATACTCCGATGCAGATAATGCTTATAAATAAATCATTTTGGAATATTTCTGTCCAGGACTGATGTAACATATTGAACAGCAGCCTTTGTGGGAAAAAAATGTCGTACTGTACCAAAGAGAGATCTTGCTCAGGTATGTCTGTTATGGATTTACCATCTGCTTCAGGAGTCTTACAGAGATAAAACAGTTGTCTCCAAGTAGAGTATTCTTGAACTGATTAACTTCTGGTGATGGTGCTTCTGTACTTTTCTGACCTATTCAGCCTTCTTTGGAAAACTTGGTTTTCTTTGGCAAAGATTTTACGATCAACACTGGGAGAGGTTATATAATTATTTTGGCTAAAGAAAAATAATGCCGTGAATGCAGCAATATTTTTTATTTCTGGCATCATGATGCAGGTTCAGAGATCTTTGAAGTTTCATAGCCATATGTAATTTTTTTTGGAGACCAGCAGCTTGTCAGTGAGTGTTTTGGGAGCATTGAAATATGCAGAGTAATGAGAGTCCTGATAGGTATCATTGATGCCACCCTATGAGAGCACATACAAATGCTGTCTTTTTGCTTTAGCAGAGTTCAAAGTACTTTAATACAATCAAAAACAACAACAAAAAAAAGAGATAATGTCCAGCATGTAGAAGTCAATTTTGCAGAGTGGCTTTTAGTGACTTTTTTTTTTTCCTTTTGCTTCCATGTGAGTCTGTTTTGCAATGATTGCAGGGAGCTAATCCAGGTGTGCTGACTGTGCAGGGAGTGAGGTGTCTCTGTTTCTTCTGATGGTAAACCTTTAACTGTGTGTTCAGCCCGTGGGAGGGCTGTGCAGGTTACACACAGTATAATTTGCACAAGACCACTGGTTTCCCCTAGCCTTCAAGTTTTAGGGGTTGGTGCAGGTTGAGGGAGAAAAATTTACCAGTTCCAGATGTGTGGAATTAGTACAAAAGGAGGAAAGCTTTAATGATTGCTTTTTAACAGGATTTGGGATAAGAATGAGCTTGTTCTGACTATCAAATGTGTGAAAAGACCTTTGAGAGGCTGTAGTGTTTGGCAGTGCCATTTTTTAATGCTTAAATGCTAACACCAGGTTTTCCCCCAGCATAATCAGAAGGGTTAGAAACATGTAAGGAAGATGAGAAGCAAAACAAAGATAACAATTTCTTTTAATGGGATATTTTTGACCTCAATACAGTTGGTTGTGGAAACTTGCCAGTTTTGTAGTCAGGGTAAAATGCCCTTGTGGAAGGAACAGTTGTTTGGGTTATTGCTTGCTGGGTTACATTTTTGGGTGTGAATTTTTACACTTACAACCTCTTTGTGAAAAATGATAGCTTAGCAGTCATCCACTGAGTGCTGGGAACCAGCCCTGGTGAGCATTTGACTTTTTGTCTCTGCAATCTTAGGGCACATTCCTCAATGGATTTTTCTCTGCTAATCCTGTTATTTCTTCAAAGTAGCTGCATCTCACTTTATTGTGTTTGCTACAGCTGGGGTCTGTGGCTCATGGCTGACTTGTGAATGGAATGTGTCCCTTGTATTCCCAGACTTGGGAAATCAGATGAATCAGTGGGTGATCTAACAGCACAGTTAAAAGAACAGGGCAATAGGCTTAAGGTTATTCTTTACACACAGCACATCTGTGGGACAAGTTGGTGTTGGGGTTTTCATCTGCTGGAGTATGGGATTGTGGTAGTTTGAGAAGCAGCAAGAGGCCTACAGCTGCAGGGGACTGCAGAAATTCAGGTGCTTCTTATATATTTTATGTATAAAATATTTATATTTTTAAAATAAAGCTTAAATAGTCTCATCTGGTTTTGAGTTGTGGCATAACTTCTCTGTTTCATCTTTAGGAGCATCAAGTGCTGAATAACTATCTTAAACTTACTTGGAAAAAACACCCAAACAACCACCAAAAAACCCTCCCCAAACCAAAACCAAACTACTCACAACACCAAAAGAAAACAGGGGGAAATATAAAAACCTAGCCAAAAGAAAAAACCCCAGAAAACCCAGACTAACTAGTGCAGGGTACATACTTGACATCTGTGGTGGTGATGTTTTGGGTTATTTTAAGGAGAAAAACAAAATGTTGGAGCCTGTTTCCAGCATTTAACTTTATGATAGTGTGTGCTATTTTATCTTGTTTTGGCATTGGGTAGCTTGGATTTACAAGGGAATTGTTGGGAAGAAGGAAGGAGACTCTTAACTAGAGTGAAGCTGAATATGATAACTTTTCTTGTACCCAGTAAGAAATACAGACCTGCCTTCCATGTTGAACACACAGCTGTGTAGCAGTTAGCTTTGTTTGACTGATTATTTTGCTTTTCTCCTTTTGAAATAAGAATTGCATGGTTTGAAATTCTTCAAAACAACCCAAACAAGTTGCATGCAGTTGTCTCAAAAAATACATGAAGTCTTTAATAGGAAAGAAGTTTTGTTTGCTTTTTTTTTTCTTTTTGTGGGACTTCCGTTGTTCTTTTCTTTTTTTAGGGGATTTCAAATTATGTAATATTTCAAAAAACAAAAACTAAGATGGAAATCTGTTTGATTTGGTAGTTGAAATCTGCTCCAGCTTTCAGGGAAGCTGATGTTGACCATGGATTCTGGAATTATGGAGGAATGTGTTTGACACAATAAGGGGGAAAGGTATTTCCATTAATTCCTGGGGCTTCTCATGAGAAGACAGAAAGGAAAAGGAAATGCTGATGAATTATATTTACATTGCTGCTTTAGTATTCCTGACTCAGGAGTTGGTAGTGGAGCCCTCATTTTTTCCAGGGAGAAATCTGAGGTATCTGTGTACAAAACCAGTCAGTTTTCATATTCCCTGGCATTTCCTGTGGGTTGGATCCCCTCTGCTCTGCACAGCTGTGGCGTGTGATGTTGGAGGAGAGATCTGAGCTGGTTTTCCTGAAGGTTTTGCTTCCTTACAGGCTGCTTTCTCCTTCTAGTAAATAAGCTACTCATATAACAAGTAATTCTGTGGTATCATTTACTTAAGCATGTCCCATAAATTTATCTGATTAGCACCTGGTGTAATAAAGAGTTGGTAGCATCAGCCATCTGTAAAATGGAGATAAGGCCTCCAAATTTGATTGACAGAGCTTAAACAGGGAAGGGAGACCAGTGTTGTGATTTAGCACCTGTGCTTGCAGCCCTGGCACCGCTCTACTGTATGTGCTTACTCACATGTGAAAACTCTGTGCAGCTGGCCAGGTACTTGGAATTTTGCTCTGACTTCCATAAATATATGAGTTTGCAAATTTGGATGGAGGAAACTCCATGGAGGGCAGATTGCTGCCCAGTTGTGTCAGGAACGTTGAGCACTAACTAAAGCGTGAAACACATGGTATGAAGTAGAGAAATTTTCTCTTGCAGTTGTTCTCTGGGTAAGTTTCTCGACTCCCTTCAGTCCAAAGGCTATCTGACTTGTTACTAAAAAAAAAAAAAAAGTATTATGCAGTGTTTTCATAGCTGTTTTCTTTCACAACCAAACAAAAACTAGGCCATGCTTTGAATGCTTTTTCAAAGTTTTAGTTCTTGTCATCTTGTTGCCTTCTTGTTTGTGTATGTATGTTTATATGTATTATTTTTAACTTTTGTATCAACTTGTTTTCAGTTGTATCAGGCCACTTCCTGATATCTTATTGACAACAGATTGAAAACTGCTGGAGCCAAAGCCTAGCTTGTCGGAAAAAGCTGATTTTTATTTTGCCTGCTTCCCAGTGTTCCAGGGGACCATTCCATACCTCATTTCTGTATCCACTTGCTGCTTTCTCTATATAAACTTTACTAGATAATGATCTGCTGAAACCAAAGGGAACATTTTCAAAATTAGCTGTTCTCCAGCAGAGAGTGCGTGATGGGAAGCGTTAAGTGTTCTGTTACAATGCATGTAAATCCTTTTACTGGCTGAACACAGGAGCTCATACCAATGAGTTCCCACTATTATCCACCATTCCTGGCCAGGGCTCTTGAGGCTGTTCCCAAATAGGCTCTTTAGTAAGTGGAATGAAAAATGGGCTGAAGAATAGCTCCAGTATATATTGCTCTGTAGGGTTAATGTTAATGCCATGATAAGGTTTCCTGAAGCAGGTTAACAGCTGCTCCCAAGTCATTTTATTGTGTTCTCAGACCAGTGTTTGTGGGTGTAGATTCACTCTGAGTAACTGTCTTCTTGATACCAGACACACTGAGGTTATTAATTAAACAGTAATTATTCAAACTTGTTTGCATGGTTGTCTGGTTTGTGTGATTTCACACATTTAGACAAGGTTGAGGTGTAAAGAAGCTACAGAATATTTCTGGGAGAAATATTCTTCTGGGAGAGCCAAGAGTATGAACTGCTGATAAAGAGAAGGCATGTCCTGTAGGTGATTTTTGGAAAGCAAAATTAGAGAATAGCTTGATAAAAACTGTGGAGGAATTACCAAGAAAAGAGCAATAGGGCTGACTTGTCAAAGGACTGTGGAGCCTTGCCTGATGGGGCATCACTCTGTAGATGTCTTACTGGGTAATGGGTTCAGACCTGTAGTGAACTTTAGAGTCCTCAGCATCAGTGTGGTTCTGGGACTTAAAGATGAAACAGTGAGGGGTTCAGGGTTTACCCTATCCATCTTTTCTCCTCATACCTCTCTCTTGCCTTTGAGGTTTCAGGAGTTTACCAGACGATGCTGAGCCCCACTTCAGGGACTGGTTTGTGCTGTCGGTTGTCCAGCTGAAAGATGGGAAGCAGAGACAGTGACTCAGTAGGCAGGAGGAGATGTTGGTACAGATTGGCACTGCTGGGGGAATTTGGTGGGGTGCATTTTGAGTAGCCCCCTTTGGGGGAGGCCTCTGCAACATCAGCCAGGGGCTGAGCATCACAGGAGGTTCTGGAATTCCCTGGAGGGATGTGTGTGTGTGCACTGGAAGAGTACCAGCATCTGCTGTGGTGTGTTGCATTTCACTGGTGTGCCTTGAGCAGTTAAATCCAAGAATTACCAGGATGGACACCCAGAGAACTGCTGCTCTGGCTGTCCAGGATGCCTTGTGCTCCACAGGCATTATCACTTCATCCAGCAGTATCCCATGCCAACACTGAATTAGCCTCTATTATTTAACTGCAAATTTCTGGCAGGTAGCTGGAAATTTTTAGGAGCTGCTACGTAGGTGAGGTTAGCAGGTGATATGTCTGTTAAAGCAGAGGTGTTAAGACTTGCTTCTCTGAGTCACATTAGCAGGAATCTGAAGCCTGATGAGGCATGTGGGATAAGGTCATTTGTCCTGGATTTGGTTTGGTTTCGTTAAGCCATTTTATGGAGCAGACACCAAAGTGTCTGTTACGAAGTCATAAATCTGAGGAATTAAAGACTGCTTGTTTCCTGCATTTATCAGAGCCTAGGACACACAAAGGAGCAGGTGGGAAATCCTTATCAGGAGGAGATCAGGGCTTTCAAGTTAAGGATATGACTTCTTATCTTCCTTGAGTTAATCTGTTACCCAGTTAAAAAAATGTTGAACTATGTATCAATGCTTAAAGAAATGCTTCTTGCTTCCACAGTGTTACTGTCTATTCTCAAAATTGCAGGTATATTTAAGAACTTCTGCACAATGGCAAGGAAGGGATAATGAATCCTACCTGGCTTTTCTAGGAACCTTTCATCAGTGGATTTGACTTGCTTTATAAAAGAGCTTGTTCACAGTGTGCCTCTTACAGAGAGGAAGCAACCCACCTGCTCCAGACTGGAGAGCAGAACTCAGGTATGGGGTGAGCAGAGTCCAGGGTTGTGCTCTCATTTTTCACACTGTTTCCTGTGTGTGGAATGGGTAGGAAAGAAAGGATGGCTTTGAAAAACAATGTGAGCTTAGTTTACAGTCATGTAATAGATGTAGTTATGAAGTCAGGTTGAGATAACAGGCTGCAGTCAGCTTAAGATAAGAGAACGCTCTGAGTCATCAGCTTTGCCACTTCTTTGATGTCATTTGTCCTCTGGGGCCACATTCTTAGGATCCATCTTTTTTTACTTCTGCATCTGAGAATCAGTTACTGCCCAGAGCTGCCCAGTTAGGGTCAAATTCACTGTCAAAAGCTGTTGGTTTTCTAGCTACAAGGGCTGGAAGAGAATAGGTAAGTTTGAAAGATTTTGCCACAGCTTGCTGTGATTGAGGAATTGTTGATTTGGTAGCCCTTATTAGGAATCTTCTCCTTGTGCTTTGGAATTTAAGTATGTTGACATAGTAAATTATTGTAATTCACGCTCGCTGTAGCACACTGTCATAGAGTTTAATAAAATTATGTCAAATGAAGTGTCTCCTTCCTTTGTAATGATGTGCAGAATTAATGGATTAAATTTCGGCAGCGTGGTGGAACGACACATTTTCCTTCCCTTCCATGAGTTGTTCTAGGCAGGATCCAAAAGTGCTGAGCAAGGGTTTTGTTCATTTTGGCAGATCCTGCTGTGGTGGGAGCTGGACAGACAGGAAATGCAGGCCTCTCAGCTGATTCACAGAACAAATTTGGCCTGTGATTCTTTGCTTAGTGGAGATGTGTCTCTGACTCGATATAATTGGTGCTCCTGGGTGTTGTGAGCAGGGAGGTACTGGTGATGAGAACTTGTGTGAAGCAGCATAACCTCCCAGGGGAGTGGCCTGACTGGGCTTCTGTTGTGTTGCACCACTCTGGGAGCCCCAAGCAAAGGAACAGAACATTTTAAGGCTACTGCTTTTCCTATATCTTATCAGGTCTACTGTTTTTTCCCTTTTTGTCTCCTAGATTTGACAAAGCCTCCAGTAAATGAACCAAGGGAACCAGAACAGTTTCTAATGCAGACGCCCCAGGGAAATCCGCTGCTGCTTTCCCACACCCTACAAGAGCTATTGAGCAAGGATAGTGTGCAGGTGGAGCTTATACCTGAGAAGAAGGGCCTTTTCCTGAAACATGTGGAATATGAGGTTTCCAGCAAGGTAATGTGAACAAGCTTTGGGCTTGGTGAGAATGTATCCCCCTAAGACTGTCTGTGCAGTTTCTACTGGCAAAGTCTTGAGTGATTTAGATGTGCTGGGTGATGCTGGTTTTAAGTAGACCAGTTGTGTGGGCTGACTTCTAATGCAGTAGCACTGGGCCTTCCTGCCTTGGACCTCTGCTGCATGGAGCACCTAAGTGAGCTGTGAAGGGTGGTCTGCAAGGTCACTTGCTTGAAACCTGGGCTCTGTACAGAGCAGGTGGATGGCAATGAGAACAGAACGGTTTTGTAACAAATTGGCGCAGGTAGCTGGGTATTTCAAACTGTTTTGAGCTAGTGAAGAAATTGTATTGACAGTGCCAAAAAAGGGAAAATGGTGGAGGTGCTGCTGTCTGAGCTGTGC
The DNA here is from genome assembly GCA_013397295.1 of Polioptila caerulea. Classification (NCBI taxonomy): domain Eukaryota; kingdom Metazoa; phylum Chordata; class Aves; order Passeriformes; family Certhiidae; genus Polioptila; species Polioptila caerulea. The sequence continues at coordinate 1,113,043 of VYXF01006257.1, read as the reverse complement.
GTTGGTTTCTCCCCCTTTGTTGGCTGCAGCGATTCAAGTGCGCCGTGTACAGACGATACAACGACTTCGTGGTGTTCCACGAGATGCTGCTGCAGAAGTTCCCGTATCGCATGGTGCCAGCACTGCCCCCTAAGAGGATGCTGGGAGGTAAACCTGCACCTTCATTTGGGCCTTCAGGGGGTTTGCTTCACAGTGCAACAGTGATCTAGGTGATACTGCTGAAGAGAAGTGTTTGGAAGATCGAAAGTCTTGGCTTCTTGCTTGCCTCGGACAACAACTTTGAGGTTGTGATACACAATTTGGAGGTGGGAATTATTGCTGTGCTAGAAGTTCGTGTAGGTGAGATATGAATGTAAAATTTCCATGGGATTTCTTCCCGTGGAATTTCAGTATCTAATGATTTTTCTTAATAAGATTCTTTATGTAATTCTACACAAGAGCATGGCAGAGTTGCAGGTATTGCTTCTTCGAAGAACAGGTTGTGATGATCATTGTTTAGTGGTGGGCTTGGCAGTGTTAGCTTAACAGGTGGATTCAGTGATCTTGAAAGTTCTTTTCCAACCTAAATGCAATCAATGTCAGTTCATTCAAGTATGCTTTAGCAGTTAGACTAGAAACCAAGAAGTATTCCAGGACAGAAAGCATATCAAAGCTCCTTCAGGAGCATTTTTTCAATAATCTCAAATACTGACGCTGTTTTTAAGTGTTTATTGTTTCAAAAGTTGTATAACTGTTTGAAATTCTGTCCTGTTTCATACTTTATCTGTGAAAGAAGAAGGTTTTCAGTGGCTTCTCTCCTGCTTATGGTGCTGAGCTCACAGTTTCAACAAATAATTGATTTCAGTTGAGGAGTCCCTGTATTGCTCCAGCAAAGCAGGATTGGTAAACAGTGAGCAGAGCAGGGTGTACAGTGAACTGGAGCAAAGCAAAATCACACCCCTGAAAAGCTTCAGTGGTCATATATTCTTATGATGGAATGTGAACTGTGAAGACTTTTTTGGGGGTGTTGTGAAACCCACATGTGAATTTAACCTGATTCAGTGTTCTCAGCTAAAATTTTCATGCAACACCTGTGAGCAAAGAGATCTTCTCTGATTATCTCAGTGGACAGAGGATGCTTGAAAGAAGCTCCCAATATCTTTCACTTGTCAAGGACTGTTCTTTCCTTGCATTGCTGGTGTGTTAATGTTTCCCTGCATTCACTGGTGCATTTCTTCCCACACATATCATAACTTTAGGAAAAAAAACTGAGAAGATTAGTTCCCAAACTGTGCTAGGAGAACACTTCTAGTACACTGCATTGCTGTGGTGAGCAGAGGGTGCTGATTTCCTTTAGTCCAGTGACTGCATATAGAAGAGCTGTGGAAGTGGGCTTAATGGAAACTGCAAACAGGAAAAAGGAGAGGGAATGGGTAGTTCTTGTTTCTGAGTAGATTAATGGACTGACAAATGGTGTGACAGGACACAGGATTTGGTGGATTAGAATATATAGGTAGCTCTTGGAGCCTCCTACTCCCAGAGCTGGATGGACAAAGCTCTGTGCTTTGTCCTGGGTGTGCCCCTGTGCTGAGTTACACAGATCCCAGTGGGGTCTGCTCCCCTCCATCTGTCAGATGGAATTGGGTGACCTGCTCTGCTCATTTGGAGGACAGCAACCATCTGAGGCAGATCCTGTGGGGAGTGTGTACAAAACTTCAGAAACGTCCATGTAGGTTAATTGTCAGCAAAGCAAAATCAAGATCTGCAATGCCAATGGCAGAAAAATGAATTGGAGGGCAGTGCTGTACTGAGGATCACCTGTGAGAGTCCTCACAGCCAGCAAACTGACAGCTTAAAACTGTGGCAAAAGAGTAAAAATTCTTCATTGTATGAGAGTATTGTCACAGTTAAGAGCTTTCCTGTAATTTCTTTCTATGCTGCTTTATTTTTCTTTAATCTTTGGGGTTTTTTATTGTTCCTGAAAAATTCCAGGAACTTTGATTTACTTCCTTACTGCAGTTATTGCCAGATTGAACATCTTCCTATTTCAGCAAGAGGAGCAGAATGTTTTTAGTTTGACAAGTAAAGACTCTGCATGGATGTACTGCAGATTGCTTTGGTACATTTTGGTAGATTTTGGTCTCCCAAAGTACTTTTTGAATGAAAAGAATGGATGCTGATCCAGGAGTCCCAGACAAGCTGGAGTATCCTCTGTGGAGCTGATTCAGAAGAAGAACAATCTCTGTAGGCCCACAGTTTGTAAGTGGAGGTTTCAGGCCTTCAGCTTGGCTTTTTTTGTCATTTCTCCCTGACCTACTGTGTGGGAATCACCACGTGTAGCTATGTATGCTGGATTTTGGTAAGAGGTAGAGAATGCTTGATGGAATATTTGTTCAGACTATAGGTAACCATTCTTTAGTTTTTGTTGCTGTGCTTTCTTTTGCCTTTCTGAGATGTAATGTGAGGGGCATTGATTGGAATTTCCTGTTTCTTCCTGCAGCTGATCGCGAGTTCATAGAATCGAGGAGGAGAGCGCTGAAGCGATTTATAAACCTGGTGGCTCGACACCCCCCTTTCTCAGAAGATGTGCTCTTGAAACTCTTTCTGTCCTTCAGTGGCTCAGTGAGTGTTTGTTAGCAATAGTCCTGAGCTTGCATGTCTTGCTGCAGCTGCCTCGCTGGGCACAGCACTCAGAATTGCTCTTAACCTACATGGGTTTGCTCCCTGGGATGAAGAGAATTTTCTCTCAGTAGGTGTTTCCACAGTGGAAAGTGGAAGGTAATTTCACTCCATGCCAGAGGTGTAGTATTTTGAAAATTATAACTGTTCTTAGGGGAACAGAGATTATACTTTTCCGTAAATTAAACCTAACCTGGGTAAAGCTGTATCTGCTGAGTTGTGCCTTGCTGCTGCAATATATCTGAGACCTGCATGAACTGCCCATGTTTTTTCATAGTTCTTTCATGCTCATTTGATTCTGTATTTTCTCCAGGATGTACAGAATAAGCTAAGGGAGTTGGTCCAGGGAGTAGGAGATGAATTTGTGACTTGCAGATTAGCTACCCAGGCCAAGGTAAGTATGAATTTCTTGCAACATGTTATTCTGGTTTAAATTGCTTTCTTCTCCAGGTGCTTCAGTTATGGCATTTGTGCAGTGATGGAGACCTTAGGTAGGAGACAGTTGTTTCCAGAGTTTGAGGGATTTGTAGTTTTATTGAAAAGATCAAATAAACTTGTGACTCTTAAGGGCCTGATATGTCTAGCTAAATTTTGGCTCATGAATATGATATAGATTAAACAATGAATCCTGCTCAGAACATGTTTCTCTGTAATTAATTGTACTTGCATAACAAACAAATGCACAGATTGCACAATTTGAAGGTTAATGTCTAGATTGAAGTCTTTCCCTTGTGCTCATGCCCTCATTCTGTCTGTTGTCCTGTTCTTGTGGGAGAGCAATTTGGACTGTTATGGAAAAGTTAGTTATGAGTTCTCCATATATCTCTTTATCCCAGTGCTTAGTGCTATGACAAATTTTAAGTACACATCCACTGTGTTCATTGAGCAATTTCAAAGCAAGTTGTTGTTCAGGTTCCTGCAATGCTTGCAGAAGGTTTTGCAACTAGAGCTTTATTCAGGCTTCTACCAGTGATAAACTGGTCAAAAAAAAGCTGAACTTTCAGTTCATGCACAACTTTCCTGGGTTGGGAATTACCAGTAGGATCAGACCAGAACTTGTGAGCTTGAAACCTCACAAACTCTCTTTTAACTACATAGCAGAATTTCAGATTTTGCCAACTCTGTCTACACTGGGTATTTGAACCTCTTTCTGCCTCTGAAAATCAGGGCTATTTGTGTAACATGTGACTTGAACACCTAAATGGGAAACTGCTCTCTGCAGAGTTGTTAGAGCACAGTGGGAGAGAGCGAGCACAGGAGGGAAGCCTGTCCCTCTCTGCAGACTGTGGTGTGCCTCTGATTTATCCTCCAGTAATCCCTCTGTACTCCTTCAGGACTTCCTCCCAGCTGACATTCAGGCCCAGTTTGCTGCCAGCAGGGAGCTGATCAGAAATATTTATAACAGCTTTTATAAGCTGCGGGACCGTGCGGAGAGGATCGCTTCCCGAGCCATCGATAACGCCTCCGACCTCCTCATCTTTGGGAAGGAGCTAAGGTGGGTTTGGAGGAGCAGGGTTTGCTGGTGTGAACATTTCTGCTGTTGGTTTAGAACTCAAAACTGTTGTAAAGTTTACCTGCAAATGGTCTGGTAAAAATGGGTATTGCAGTGCATGCTGTAGGACATAATCAACTTTCCTCTTATAAAAGAAGGAGATGCACGCTTTCCACTAAGGCTGCATTCCTTAGAGTGTGAGGAGAGAAAACACAAATACCTTCACATTCAGGTACTTGTATTATTGTCTCTGTCCCCAGTACGTACACAGTTAACTCTGCATTGTGATGTAGCTCAGCACTGTGAGCTATTTAGACAGATTTGAAACTGCTCTCTGCAAATAACTATCTACTCAGGGAATTTGTCTCCTGGATGTGACCATTGCTTATCCCCTTCCAGTGCTTTGGGCTCAGACACTACCCCACTTCCTTCCTGGGCTGCTTTGAATAACAACACATGGGGGACTCTGAAACAAGCCTTGAAGGGTCTGTCTGTTGAATTTGCACTTCTGGCAGATAAGGCTGTGCAGCAGGTGAGTCCTTCACTTTTGTCATTTTTTTTTTTTTTCATTTTGTGACATGAATGAGGTACACTGCTGCCCTAAATTTCATCTTGAATTATGAGCTCTGTGGACATAAGCCCTTCAAGAGTTAAGAGGGAGATTGCAGTCCAAACTCACATCCTCAACTAACAGCCTGCTTGTTCAAGCTTGTGTGAAATACCTGGACTGTGTTTAAATGGAGAAAAAATGTAACAGGCAAAGGATAGGAAGGAAAAATCTGCTTTCTTTCTTAATTTTAAATGGTTACTGCACGCATTAAGTTCACTTTTAAGGTGAGGTGTCCAAAAGTGCTGTGTTTTATTTTATTAATCTGCTACAGAGAACCCAGAATAACTTACTTCTGAATCAAATTTTCACATCCATGTACTTAAACTTTGCATGAGAATCACTCAGACAGAAGCACCACATTCCGCTCTAAGTGTACAGGGTGGTAATGACTGTCAGAATGATGTGAGAACACGACAGTCTGGCAAGGAAAAGTAATAGTTTTGTCTTCAGTGCTCTTCATCTCATTGTGTTAAAACACTCAGCATGCTTTTGTAGATCAGTCAGGCCAGGTCTCTTTCTCCAGAGTTTACGCTCTAGAGAGCTCCATTGATACAGGAAGAAAAGAGTATTCTGAAAAATAAAAAAAACTGGTAGTGAAATTTGTCTTGGTGTCTCATCTCTGCCTTCCTATGCATGAACTATTACGGGGAACATGCAGTTTTAATGGATTAGTTATCTTGTAGGAAGGGAAGATGAAAGATTGGAGGAATCTGCAAGAGCAAGGAATTCCAGGCAGAGTGCGCTGAAAGGACTGACACACAGGCTGTGAAACCAACTCCTCTGGTTCTAATGATCAGTCAGTTGGAAAAGCTGTTCCTGCCTCAGTCAGGTCTTTGTTCTGCACACTGAAGACTAAACACTCCAGTGCCATCAGAGGGATTTTTGATGCAGTTGTGTAAGCGCTGATGTGCCCTGGAGAGAGCAGTGGGAGCCTGCGTGGTGGGGGGGTAGAAGGGCTGTGATGCCAGGCTTACGTAAAATGTACTTATTCCTTGTTTTCTAGGGTAAACAGGAAGAGAATGATGTGGTGGAGAAGTTGAACCTTTTCCTGGATTTACTCCAGTCCTATAAAGTGAGCTTTGCTGTTCTGCCAACAAGAAAGTTGTTTAGAGCAAGCTTGTGCTCTTTAGAGGGTGTAACGCCAACTGGATGGAAAACTGTCTGTGAGGCCAGTTCAGAGGCAAACTGGGCATCTGGCAGAGAGAGGGGAGTAGCTGTTGGCCATCAGGAGCTCTGTAGCCTTCCTAATCAGCTTGTCTGATGATGAGAACTTGCCAAAGGGCAAACTCTGCAAGGAATTTAAAAATATGACTGGTTGAACTGTATGGATCAGCTAACTTTTGGTTTTTAGATTTGGCTGCTTTTGAGTCAAAGCAGTGAACTAGATTGCTACTGATTTGCTCATGGAGACGTGAGTTCAGTTATGAATGAAGGGATTTTGTAAATAGTAATATTCTGGTCAGCTGTATGTAGTAATCTCTCCTGACATTCCCAGGCCAGGACTGAATTTGAAGGACTTGAGCCAGCACTTTAATTAATTGCCAGCTCTTGATATTGAGAAGGTCAGAAAAGATAAGAGGCCTGATAAGATCCAAAATGTTGGCAGAAGTGATGCTCCAGGTTGCCTCTTAAGCTCACTGGTCTGGGTTCAAGCAGTTTTATTTCTTAAATTCTTAGCTGCTGGCATTTTTTTGACCCTCTTGAAAACCAAGGCGCAAAAATCTGCAGCGTAGAAATGACACAAAGTGTGAGCACGTGTGTGTTCCTGATGTACTTGGCTGTGTGTTTGCTGACTCCTGGCTCCCACTGAGGACCTGCTGTTTTCTTTTCCCATAAAGGACCTGTGTGAAAGGCACGAGAAGGGGGTGTTGCACAAGCACCAGCGGGCGTTGCACAAGTACAGCATGATGAAGAAGCAGATGATGAGTGCCACTGTGCAGAACAAAGAGCCAGAATCGGTGGAGCAACTGGAGTCTCGGATTGTGGAGGTAGGGCAGGCACCTGGGAGAGCAAAGGGTGGGACTGGGCTCTGTCATGGTGCTGCTCTGTAACTCAGTCACACTTGCAGAAAGGGTAGCCTGTGCTTTGGGAAATCTCTGCTACCCACTGTGCCATGTGGAAAACGTGTTAGTTTTCCTCAACACTTGTTACTGACTCTCTGGCAGCACATCATTTGCTGGAGCTGTGGGAAGCAGCAGTCTGCATGATGGAAAGGGCAATTTTTGTTGGATCAAATGGGTGCAGAAACTGCCTTTTTTAGGTTTTTGGTATGTGTTTGAATTGCTGGTATGGGGAGGAATGCTGTTTTCTCCTGTTTCTCCTTTCTCCCACACTCTTCCTGGTCACTAAGTGCCATGACAGGTAGAAGAATTATAAAAGAAAGGCCTCATAAAATCAGGCCTTGGTCTGCTAAATTAATAGCTGGCTTGCCACTTCTAAGTGCACTTAAGTGGTTTGCAAGTTCCCACGTGGAAACAATCTTGGGAGTGAGAGTTTGTTGACAAAACAAACTATTCCTGGGTGAAAAACAACTGCACCTACAATAAACAAGAAATCTGTTTCATGGGAATCAGTGAACAAATATGTAAACTAACCAAGAACAGAGAGATTTGATGGACAAGTAAAATACATTTTAGAAACCAATAGAGTAATTGGCAAGAAAACGATTAACCAATTGGAGCTCAACATGAGGTCTGTGCAAACTGTGTAAAAATGGGTTATGTGAATAAAGAATTGGCTTTTCCTACATGAAGAAAATAAAGTCTTGTCTGATTTATTACTACAACTGAGTTCCTCTCCTTTCAGCAAGAAAACGCGATCATAACCATGGAGCTGCGGAATTACTTCTCCCTGTATTGCCTGCATCAGGAGACACAGCTCATCCACATCTACCTGCCTCTCACCTCTCATATTTTGGGGGCCTTTGTCAACTCCCAGATTCAGGGTCACAAAGAGGTGAGTTCTAGACTGTGTCCTTTTTCCCCAAAATATGAATGAGAATTTGAATGGGTTTGTTTTCACCTATTGGCCTTCATCCTCTAATCATCTGTGCAGTTGGGCTCTCTCATAACTTAGGAAGTTACCTGAGGTTTTTCCAGTTTGGGGTGAGGATCAAGGTTGGCCTCTAACCCCTCTAAAAGATGGTATCTCCTTGCAGCAATTCTCTCATCTGTAGCTGGCCCTACCCTGTGAGTAGTTGAAAAAGACCCAGCCATTAAATCTCTACTCTGTAATGAATGATGCATGTTTGCTAGATTAATCTGGTTTTGTGTTGAGCTACACAGAAATTGTATGACAAGAAAACTTTACAGGTTTTGCACTAAAACTTAGAAGCTCCCTTTTGTTAAACCCAAAATATGGCCTTTAATATTCCCCATATACAGACTTTCTTGCTCTGGTTATATTAGGAAAGTCTCTTCTCCTTCAGCTCCCTTCTACCCCTTCAGTGAAGGAATTTGATGGAGGGAAATCTCCCTTCCATGCAGGCTCAGGAAAATGTTCATGGAGCTGCACATAACACTGTTCTAACAGGAACAGTCTGGGTGCACTGAACTTCCTGAAAATACTTCAGCAAATCTGTGTTGTGCTTCTGAGTGCCCGAGACCGCTGCTCAAATTCCGTGTGGTGAGATTGTTACCTGCTGTGTCACGTCTGCTTTCTCCCCTTCTCTGCTCACAGATGAGTAAAGTTTGGAATGAATTGAAGCCGAAGCTGAGCTGCCTTTTTGTGGGATCCAGCAGTATGCCAACTCCACCGCTCTCACCTCCAGAGGGAAACTTCTTTTCCAATTAATGTTCCGAGCATCCCACATGGAGCAAGAAGGGCAATCAACGAAGGGGTGGGACCTCTACCTCCAATGAATCCTCCAAACAGCTATTTTTTTTTAATTTTTTTTTTTTTTAATATTGCTGCTTTGAGCTGCTCTCTGATTTAGACAGACTGGATGTGGGGCAGAACATATGGATGTAGAGACAGTTTTGTAATTTTGCAATGCCCTGGGGCAGAGCTGATGTTCATTATCCTGCAGACACTCCTCCTGGGGTCGGGATATGGCCTGGCACAGCGAGTGCTGCAGTTATTGCTGAGGCCTCTGCATCTTGTACTAACAGTCCTCCAATCGTGTTTATCTGCAGCTGTGCTGACACATCTCTGCACGTCTCTGAAGTGCTGAGAAGAACAGGATAGCTGAAGCACTTGCTTGTAGTGGAGATAAATTGCTTTTTATGCCTTGGAGGGCCTGTGTTAGGGACGTGTGTGCATAAGGAAAGCTGAAAGCCATCCCCCATCCTGTTGTAGGTGTCTGGATTTGATTTCTTACTGCTAGACCTTAGCACAAAATGAATGAAGTGGTTGGATTTTGCAACCCAGCTGGGCGGGGGTCAGTGCTGCTGTGTGACAGAGATTTTCCTGATGGTGCTGGATGGACTGTATTGTCAGTGTGTTTCCCTTCATGGTTGCAGGGCAGCCTGGGGACTTGCTCATATTTTTCAGTTTGGGGCCAAAGACAGCTGGGTTCAGGAACTCAGAGGAGTTTGCCTGGCATAAATGAGAAAATAATTGACTAAAACACTCCTTAATTGTAAACCACGTGTACTACAGGAGCAGAACAGCTACAGGGTAGCTTGTTTATTTCTTCTGGAGGTTCTGCCCTCCATCTGGTGAGTGGCTGGTCAGATCTGTTGGAGAGCTGCTGACCTGAAGGCTGGTGTTTTCTTTGGTATTAGAAGTATCCTGTTGCACCAGCAGGCTGGAACACAGTGCTGATAAAGTTCCTTAGCAAAAATTCAGCATTATCAGGATGTTACTGTCATTCTTCCTGGCTGCGGGTAGCATTGCAGTGTGTTTGTTTGTGAAGGAGAGTAGACAATTAAGTGAAAGTTCTCATCTCTAAAAACACCACAGCCCTTGGTAATGGGGTTTTCAGAACGGTTTGTGGTTTTTATAAAGGGACTAAACATTCTCCACTTTGTATCTCCAGTGGCTTTCCCTCAGGAGGCAAAGGAGGAGAACGTGCATGTTGTGTTACCTCAGGGGAAATGGTGCACATCCTCCAGAGAAACTGATAATCAAACTGCAAACGTCTGCAGCACAACTCTGTGTGAACAGGACTCCCTGAACCTGACTTCTCTGGGGCCAAAATAGCTTCCAAAGGGGAATTTGTGACTTGGCTTCTTAGCATCTTCCTCGAATGGGTAAAAAAGGAAGCACATTAACAAGGATGAGTGCTTGCTGTTAAATTGGAACCATTACAGTATTTTCCTACTGGGGAACTTCCCCATTAGCAGGAAGTATATTTAAATCCCCCAATCATAAAAGCTTTTTTGTTTTGCCTTTTTTTTTTTTTTTAATTTAGAAAATTCAGTGCAACATGAAACTCTTCCTAGCGCAGGTGGAAATTCTGGATTAGTTTCTTCAGCTAGGAGCAAGATGAGTTATTTGCCCAGTTTCAGGAGACTGAATAGCCATTACTCACACTCTTCAAAATGGAGTAAATACACTGCTATGGGTGAATTCCTTGAGTGCTGGGCCTTCAGCAGAGTGTAGCCAACCTTGCACTGAATGCATTAAGAGCTTTTTCCAACAATTCAAATGTTAACTCACTTTCCTCCTGCACATGGACCTTGTCCAGTGAGACAGATGAACTGCAAATGGCTGTGACAGATTTGATTCTCTGCTGCAGATTTCCTAAGTGATGCAGAAGAAATTCTGCTCACAAGCTGGAGCAAACTGTCAGGGGAGGGAAATGTTTCTACAGTCCAGTTACAGAGAAGCTATCATCTCAGGCATGGCACAACAGGTTTTCCTGCTTGACCTTGTCTTGATTAGGAAGATAGTTTGTGGTTCAAGTGTGGAAAGTGTTACCAGACTTTTCTATGCTCTTCACTCCTGGCATTATCAGAAGGTGCTGTCTGGTTCTGGCTGGCTTAGTCTCAGCACCCATCCTTCCTCATTTATCTTTGTTTGCCTGATGTGGTGAACAGTGAAATTGAGGAAATACTGTATGTTTTGGGGCAAGATCTGATAATTTATGATAGGTCTCATATGTTACTTGTTTGACTGGGCAGTGTTCTATAGGAGTGCTTGCAAAGGACTAGCCTGAATGGAACTTTGCACTTCTCACTTCTAGGAAAAAATTACAATTTTGAACTTGATTCAAAATAAAAAAAAGAAAAAAATTAAACCCAAAAAGTAAACATCAAAATGGCATTAGGGCTTTAGATTGACTCCTCTTTCCTGCTCACCTTCAAGCACAAATTGTACAGTCCTAGTGCAGAGACTGTAACAATGATAGAGACACACCACAGGACCTGTAAAGAAACTGAAATTACATTCTTTTGAGAAACACCCCATTCTTCCATTGTCAGTCCTTGTGTCTTTGAGGAGGGTTTTGGGGGTGGGCTTTTCTTGTTTTGGTTTTACTCTGTTCACCAGGTATTTGAGAACTGAGGCCCAGTATTCTCAAAGCTGATCCAGCTGCTGGCACTTTCAGAGTTTATTTCATACTGGACTGTCAAGCTTCTGTCTCATTCCTAAACACATGCAGACACTATTTCATACAACCCTTAGTTTACAAACCTTTCTTCTGGGAGACTGGTGAGTGTGCAAATAGCACTGTTTGTTTACCTCAATGTGTGAGGGATTTCCTTACTGTCTCTGTTATGTTCAGTTTATGGATCTGTCAGACTTGGAGGGCAGCATCCAGCACATCTTCCTTCCTCCAGAGGGAAGCAGCAGGGACTCCAAGGATCCACCAAGCTGACTTCAGCTGTCTGTGTCCTAGCCAATGTGGGGAAAACAGTTGTATTTACCTCCATGCTCTTGCCTTCTGCAGTAAACACTAACCAAGCCAGACTAATTGAGGAGTGTGTGCTGCCTATCTGAGAGCTGATGCTCCTGTAAGATGCAGTGCCCAAGTGTTAATGTGCTTTTGTGAATGGGAGCTTTTCTGCGTGTGCTTGAGGTCAGGGGACTTTGATGTGTTCAAAGGAGTGATGGTAGAAAAGCCTTCAGTGTCTGTCTGAGCAGTCCTGGAGGTACCAGGGCAGTCAACACCTGAGACCCTGAAAGGCTGCCTGAAAATTGTTCTCTGAGAAGGGCTCTATGCTTTGTCACTCCTGAGGGCCTCTCCATTCCCCCTGTGAAGTGGGAATATCCAGGCTTTTTGTCAGTATCCTGTTGAAAGGCTCAAAACTCTATTTACAGTACCTTAAATCTTTGATCCTTCTTTCCCTCTCCTTCCATCTTCCTGGCAAGTTGTTCCTCCTAAGTTGTAACATGTTCAACGGTGCCTTGCTACATTCCAGTGTTTTTAACTCTCCTTTAACCATGCAAGGGTGTAATTCCTGAAATTTGTAACAGGCTAATTTACACTCTTCTGTGCTGTTTACTAAAAGACAGAGATCACCAGCTAGGGACAGACCTTACTTAAACCATGTCAGTCTCATGGCAGCAGGAGCAGTAACATCCCAGCTCTTTGACATGAGCTAAAAATCAGGGTTGGGGAAAGCACCTTCCTGAAAGGACTCGCCTGACTGCACTCAGGGGATAACCTCAGAGAAGTGCAAGCCTGAGCCATGCTTGTTCTTTTCCCACACAAACTCCTGGAGGAACAGAAAGTAATTCTGTGTGATTGTCACATGCTGTCTCTCACCCAGCAATTTGCAGTTTCCACCAGGAAATAAACCAAGGTATTTAACAAGTATTGGCTGCCAGTCATTCCCTTTCCTACCATGCAGTAAGGTCCTATGCTCTGTAAAATCTGCCTGTCCTTGTAAGGGGTGTTTATTCTATTTGTCCCAAGCCATTCTCTCTATTAGAGCAGCCAGGAACCCTGACTGCCAGGTCAGAAGCAGAGGTGGGAAAAATCTGTATCAAAACCTCTGTAAATAAGTGTGCAGCACAAAAGGAAAAGTAAGGTTTTAAGGTGTTAATTCATCCTCCTAAGTCTGAGCTGTGGCTTGCTGAGCAGATGAAGAAGGATGTTTTTGAATGGTAGAATTTTTTCAAAACTGCTGGAAGGAGACAAGAAACAAACATAGTTCAGTGGGTGTGAATTTTGCCTCCCTTGAATATCCTGTATCTTTGCTTTGCTCAAATAGCCTTATGTATGAAGCACTTTATCCAAATGCAGGAATTAAAGAACTATTACTACAGCTGGTAGACTGGAAATGTTTACAGATCCTACATTACATTCCAAGATTCTATCTGTAAGTGTTATATGTCTGTAAAAGTGTTTGGAAAAAAGAGAAAAAAAACAAACAAACCACCTTCTATAAGAAATTACATATGTGATGTGTTATTTCTGGCATGGTTGGGTTAAACTTTTGCTGCCCACCATGCTGGGTTGGGCTGACATCAGTGCTGAGCAGTCACCTGCTCCTGCCCTGGGACAAAGCCTGCAGCCCTAGGGAATGGCACTTGGCAACAGGAACTTGCTGGATGTTGAATTTGTTCAGCATATTTTTACCTGAAATGCTCAAATAGTTTGACTTCACAGCAGGAGCTCCAACAGTGACAGCTGGGCTGAGACAGGACTGTACATTTACCTCTGGCTTGTGCTTTTTTAACTCACATAACCTCACACTGCCTTCAGCTGGAGGATCCTGAAGGAATCTCTGGTTTGAACTTTTCAAAATGCTTTCACAGCACCATTACAACAGAAAACCACATGCTTTTAGAAAAAAAGTATTTTTAATAATAATTTAAAGAAAATCCACCCATGAGGGAAAAGCTTAAGCCACTAAAAGAGGTTAACACTTAGGTTTTTAATAGTTGTGATCACATAACCACTAAAGCCTACCACAGCCAGGGACTTCACAGCATGGAAAATCTTGTTACTTTTATTTCTGCTCTTAGAAACCCCCTTACTTTCCTTACTTTGCAGCGACCTGGAAAATAAGTCTTGTTTTCTGGAGAGCTGAGCAAGGACACCCTCCTAAGTCCTACTCAGGATGCTGTGGCCCAATGTGGGCAGTAGCACGTGGGCTGAATGCTTCTGCTTTCTTAAACTTCCTCCACTTCTTTCAGGCTGTGCTCCAGGATGGTGTCTTGTCCCTGGAACTTAAAATAGCCACGAAACAACTTTCTCTGAAGCACCAGGGGAAACCAATAGCTGTCATCTGGCCACATGCAATGGAATGGCACCTCGTCCAGCTGAAACCACTGGGGCCGCATTTCTGGTGGCAGAAAACAGAAGAACCTTGCATGGGACTTTCTCATGGATTTTTGCTGCCTACACTGAATATTAGTCAGCTTCCCTCTACAGCCCAGCTGCCTTCCTTCTGGGAGGCATTTTAGCATGAATAGTTCTCCATTTCCTAAGGGCAATGCTCAGAAGAGCATGCACATCCTTCCTTTCCACACATCAGCCACCTACCCTCACTTTCTGTTGGCTCTCCATGAAAGTGATCTGCCCGGAAAATGTGAACGTCCATGAGCTCAGAGTTGCCCACAAATTCAAATGTGATCTGACCCATCTTCTGCAAGGTGTCTACAGTCAGTCCACTCTCCTCCAGGAGCTCCCTGCACAAGAAAAAGACTTTTTACATGAAGGTGAGCATTGGGAGTACAAAAATGCAGCCATTAGCTTTATTCACACATTCAAAACCCTGCCAGTGAGCCGAAGGTGAAAGCTCTTATAGTCCAACAGTGTAGGGTTCTAACCTGCACCAAGCCATGAGGCTACAACACCACAGTGGAGCCAGGTGCAGGCTCCTGAGCCTGGCAGGAAAACAGTCTATGTTGGAAGAGGAAGATTCAGGAAAATTGATCATTTTGGTGTGATTTAGTCCTTGCAACATGCAGATCTTCTCTGAGGTAAGTGGGAAGTGGGTATGTGAAATCATGTGACTGTAGCTGGATGTGGTTTCAGAACTCCAAGATACACTTCATCCAGACAGGCAAAAGGCTTTGCCAACTTCAAGCTGAATCTTTTATAATTGTTCAGAAGCAGGTCATGAACACCAGAAAGAACATCTACACCTGCTACACAATCAGCTCCTCCTGAGGCAAACTGAAGCTTACTTAAATAACACACTCCATAACCCCATTTGCACACAGAAGGTTGAGAATTCCCATTCCCATTCAAATGCAGTGTAAAAAAACCACAAAGCAATTGTGCAAACTTTGCCTTTCTGCTCCTTGGAAGCATATTGAGCATAACGAGGGGCCAGAAGGCAAGACTTGTAAGAGCACTTGGAGAGCTGTGCCAGCTCTTTTCCACGTACCACCATGCACAGCTGCTTGAAGCACATTCAATTATTTCCTCTCTTTATGCTCCACGCTCAGGGCTTTTTTTTTTATTTTACCTCCCTCTAACAGAAGCAGCGTAGCCTGAAGTTAGTAATGGTTTTTCTAATGTACAAAAATAAGGAATCTTTAATAATAATAATGTACAAAAATAAGGAATCTGAAACTGTGTAACTTTAGTTATAGTTAATAATTAATGTAGTTGCCTATTTGGCAGTAACAACAATTTAGAAAAGTAATGGAAATTATTTTAAGGCTCCAGCTTTCTTTGGCATAGATTTCATGGATCCCATCTTTCAAAATTATACTTCAATTTAATGTCTTGGCTAATTTTAGTTTATCTTCTGAGAAGCTATCTATGTCTAAAATAGAGGCAGTTTTCCAGCAGTGACTCTAAAAGCTTCCCTTTACAGGCACTGATAATTGAACAACAAAGCACAACACTGTTACAGTTCTCCAGGCAAATTATCCATCAGCTGCTTGGTTCTGCCTGCAGCAAGTGGAAACATTACAGGTGGCAAATGAGAAATAACTCATTCACTAAATGCTCCTCTTACAAGATGTGCCACTGAGGAGCTGCCCAGGTGCTCATGGGAATGTGCTGTACCCAGCAGAAGACGGAAATCTTACTGGTACTGGGAACTTTTGTTCATGTTTTGGCTTAATATTTAACTACCTGTGCTGAGAGGACACTTCACACGTGCTGCCTCTGCCAACCCAGCTGAGACAGAGCAACGTGGAACCACAGCCTCAGAGCTCAGCTCCCAGTGCAGAGTGGAAGTGGTGCAAGGGAAGTTTGATTTGGACTGTGTGATGCTTCCTGGAGCAGAGCTGTGCCCTGAGACAGCACTGCACCAGCAGTGCTCCAGCCAGCAAGGTGGCCAGCGTGTCCAGCTGCTCCTGCCTCTGGGGACAGCTTCCTGCCCAGCTGACCTCAGCAGGAACTGCTTGTGTCATTCTGGAGTAAACTGCAGGTAAAGGGATGGGGACAGTGCCCAGCAACAGGTGCTGGCTGTCCTGTGGCACCTTGCATCTGGATTGAGGAAAATCTTAGCACTTGACATCTTGTGTGAACAGAAGTTCTGATGTCAAACTTGGGGCCAGTACAGGTAAACACACCAAGGAAATCAAATGCTACTTTAAACCATTAGATTTACCCCACAGGTGGTGGCAGGTGAGTCTAACAAATGTTAAGCGACAGAACTTACATCCCTCCTTCCACTCAGAGGTGATAAATTACACAAAAAGCCACAAAGAAGTGTCAGGTACATTGAGGCCATGTGCTGCTGGGAGCACATCTGCACAGAGACCATTCTGTCCCTGGGCCCAGCTCACCACAGAGCCCGGGCGGTTGTGCTGGCACAGCTGAGGAGGCTGTTGAGGGCAGAAGCTGTTGGGAACCAGCTGAGCACACCATGACTGATCTTCCTGCAGGTGCAAGAGCAGCTCTGGGCACGTATGAGCAACTGAAGAGATGGCAAAGGGTGGCTTTGTATCAGCAACACTCATGTAAAGAACAAGGTACCTAATTTTCAGAGGAGTTTATCAATTCAGCTGTGATCTGCTACTTCATTTTAATGACCAGACAGATGAAAGAACTACAAGGAATCAGTACTAAAGGGTTCAAAAATTACACTGTGCCTTTTTACTGATGAAATTCAATTCCACAACTCAGCATTAGCACTTAAAAATGTCATCATACAATCAAATAATAAGCAGATTGGCTAATTATTTAAATTATATTAGCTGTAATTCAGCTATACAGCCAAAATTAAATCCCTGCACCTCTCTGAAGAGTGCAAGAACCTCCACCCACCACTCAGACTTATTCTCAGTTTGGATCAAAGTCCAGGAGATGGGAGGGAGGATGCAGGAAGTTCCAGTTAAAAAACGAGCCAGTGACAATTTCAGATTTGCAGATGACAAGGGGGGAGCAATCCTGTTTCTCTGTACATGTGGCTGATCCCTCCTCACCTGTGAATCAGGTGTTCAGAGGTGGGTCACTACTGCACTGGTGGGTAACACGAGGGTGTCACTGACCAGATGAGCCACCTGCAGCCCACTGCCGATGGTCCAACACCTCCACCTGTGCCCCCATACCTGTCCCTCACCTGCGGGCAGCCTCCTCGATGCTCTCCCCGGGCTGCACCTTCCCCCCGAAGCCGTTCCACAGCCCGGCGCCGAAGCCGCGCTTCTTCATGCCCAGGAGGACGCGGGACGGCTGCACCACGAGGACGAGGGTGAAGAGTCTGGACGTGTGCATGGCTCCTGGGTGAGGGACGAGGCGGGCACGCTGTGCCAAGGCTTTCCGGCACCCTTCGGAGGGGCCCCGGGGCGTGCACAGAGCCCCTCAGCCCCCAAACCCCCTCCCCAGTGCCCGGTCCCCAAACCCTGGGCCCCCAGTATCTGTTTCTCTAATGCTCCCACTGACCCGTGCTCTTCTGCTACCTCAGCACCCCCTTCCCAAAGTTTGATCTCCTCTTCCCAAATCCCCGTTTCCCCAAAACCCCCTCCCCGAATCCCGACC